>JABUQX010125268.1:17500-20000 GCA_015478945.1 Trachelipus rathkii
AAGTTGTATGGGCCTGCTAGGGAAAATATGACTGTAGGTGCAACAAAATATTAACGAACCACTGGTTGACAGGGGCAAATTATTTTTCCAACCACTCCAGCATCCAAACTTTATGGACTGATGAAAAGCATTGTTAGGGCCCTAGACAAAGAATGGTGAATGTTTCAAATATTTTGCAGATTTTTTCCAGGGTTGAGTATGGAAAACTCAAAGCTTGGAATCTTTAGCGGCCCGCAAATTTTGCCAAATCATCAAGGATGACAATTTCATAAAATCCAATGACTGTATTGCAAGCATTGCCTGGAAATTTGTCTTGGTTGTTCAAGCATTTTTGGCAACCATAAATCTGCCAACTGTGTAGAACTCGTACAGAAATGCTTTCAGACTTCAAAATTTTGAATGCTAATATGAGCTTTAAAGTTCACTTTCTACATAGTCACTTGATCGGTTTCCGGATAATCCTGGATGTTATAGTGAGGAACAAGCGGAGGAGAGGGTTCCATCAAGATATCAAAGTGATGGAAGAAAGATACCAAGGAAGATGGGATACACACATGATGGCAGACTATTGTTGGAGCCTTCAACGTGATTGTCCACATTCCTGCACACAGGAAGACAATCATATAGACCAGCGATTTTGTAAATGCATTAGATGTGATTTCTCCTTTGGGTTACTGAATTGAATGTTTTTGACCTATTAACATTTTTATTTACTTACTCATTAACAATTTGATATATATTTCGTGTTTTTTATTGTGAATTACGTTACAACCTAACATAAATTGTTGTTATTAATGTATTTTTGTGACCACCCTGTATCTCAAAAACTAGAGCCAATTTAGGAAAACGGAGGTCATATTCGGAATCGGGGCAACAAGTTACCTATAAAATGACCTTCAAATGTTTTGCCGCAAAATCTTTGTTGGCCAGTGTAATTATTTTTCCCCTACCAATCATAAGTAAAAATATAAAAATAAAAATTTAGCTCTATAATCAGAGTGCATACATCTATTTTCTTTATAAGCCTACCTAATATTTTTGTTTTTTTTACCTTTTTTTAAGCTGGTTTAAATTTTGTATTCCATTCATCATTAGCATTTAGCTATATAATGTATTTATTTTGTCTTCATAGTTTCCAGTTTCATAACGTATCCCTACTATTTTTTTTTTTTTTTTTTTTTTTTTTTTTTTTTTTTTGTGAAAAAAGTTATAAAAAAATGAAAATAAAATTTATGGTTTAGATCATAATATAAAATAATAAAATGAAAGTAAAATTTATGATTTAAATCATGATATAAAATATATATTGTATGTAAAATGTATGATCTCAACTTTTAGGTTTTTTGTACTGATACTTTTCTGATATATTTAAATCTCTTACGTTAGGCCTAGTCAATGTAAGGCTTAATTTTATTACTTTATATTTGATTTTTTTATTATTTTAACAATGTTTTAATTTAAGTAATTTGCTTTTCTAATATACTTATTTTTTTTAATGTAGATTTACAAAAAATATATTTCAAGTTTCTAGATTTAATTAGGAAAAATGCCAGTTAACCGACATAGTTAATTCAAACCTTTACACATGTTTCTATTGGCTTAGGGTACTGGTTCTAATTATTATCATTTTTAGAAAATGCTACAAATATAACAGAAGGAAGCATATTTATGCAGTTGATATTGGTAACCTGCCATTTGACTGTTATTCAGAAGATAAATTAAAAAACATTTTATTTAAAATTTAAAAAAAATTATTGAAGAAAATTTAATAAATTTAAAGATAGTTAAAGTATTAAAAATCAATTTATAAATTAAAGCTAGGCTGTCTTCATTTTTATGTGCCTATGTTTTGAATAGCACAATAGGTAGTGAAAGATATAGGAAAATATTGATGTTAATAAAAGTACATTTTAGTAACATTAGATTTTTTATTTTTGCATATTTATTATTAATCGATACCATTATATCCAGACTAGTGATACTTTAAAAAGTATTTTTTTTCTCTTCTTTTTTGGTAATTGTGAGCAATAGTCTTCTAAGCTGATATATATCATATTGACTATTTATTTATCTTTGGGTTTTGAAACTTTTGTATCACACAAATTGAATGAATTAGTTTTTTATGGTTAAAAAAATCTTGAGAATGATTATTACTAGGTCAGTAGGTATAATAATGGGCATAAGTCTAAATTATGAGGCGTTTTTCAAATCAATTGAAAATGCCCTATAAGCTCTTAGGTTAGGTCACCCTTTATAATCTACATTTCACCCTTAAAATTAAATTTTTTATGTTTTTCTTGATCATAAATTTACGCCTATTCATTTAGACTTGTACCTAATAATGTATTAGGATAATAAATAATTGACCTACTTTTTAATTATCAAGACTTAATCTGATGAGAGGGAATCAAATTAATCATTCTACTGTAATGGTACAAAAAATCTGATTATCTACATTGTATAGTGTATTGTGAATTAAGACGTTCTATCATGGCGAGAG
>JABUQX010125268.1:25000-33221 GCA_015478945.1 Trachelipus rathkii
TATAATTTATTATAATTATAATTTATTATAATCATGGTTATAATTTTATTTTCTTCATACATTGAAATGTTTAGTGTGACTACATTATGTTCAAGATTGGCATAACATTGAGGAACACCACAATTAGCAGGAAACAAAGAAGAGGTCTCTCTATCAACAAGTGCCGATATGGAGTGATCTGAGAGATAACTAGACAGATTGCTGATGATCCAGAAAATGAAAGTTGAGGAAAGTTTAAAAGATTTTAGACATTACAAGTGAGAGCTATAGGTCGATAGTTGTAAGGATCAGAGCGGTTACCTTTCTTCGGGATTGGTTGAACATATATGCACTTCTAGCATTGAGGGAAAGTGTTAGAATTAAGGCATAGGGAGCAAAGCTGAACGAGGACAGAAACTAGCTCGGAAGCACACGGGGGAATGCCGTCTGGGCCACTAGCCTTCCTGACGTTCATAGATCTCAGGATCTCATGCACCCGATCATATGTAAACACAGGAGGAGTAATGGGACACCTGAGAGGAGAAAGAGTAGGAGGAGGGTTGCCAGAATCATCCAGGGTAAATTGGAAGAAAAAAAGGAGGCCAAAGAGATTAGCCTTTTCAGAAGAAGTATTAGCTACGAATCCGTCAGAGTGAATATGAGGAGGAAAGGAAAATTTGCAGCAGTTATTAGAGATGTTTTTGTGACAAAGGGCTTGAAATTTTTATCAAAAGGAGATCCTAGGAGGTTAGAGCATTTCCTTTTGGTGAAAGCATGCTTAACCTGATTAATAATATCCCTGCAATGATTCCGAGCTGAATGAAAATTAGCTAGAGTGACAGGAGAAGGAGAGTTTTTCCATTTCCGATAGGCATTGTCTCTGTCGTGAAGGGCATGAGAACAGGTGCCATGGAACCACGGATTTTGAGGAGAAAAAGATTTAGTATAAGATGGAATGAACCTGCCCATTCCCTCAGAAATCACGGCCCCTACTTTTTCAGCTCAGTCACTGAAGTGTCATCTGAGTCAAAGCAGGATAGGTAGCAAAGATGCGTCGCAATGTCCCCCCAATTAGCCCGATGGAAGTGCCAGAAAGTATGTTTAGGGCATGGTGGAGCTGCTGGAGAAAGTGTTATAATTAAGAGCTACAAGATTGTGGTCAGATTTACCAATAGGAGGGGAAAATTTGTTTTAAATTGCCAGCGATAAGAAGTAATGTAGAAGCACAGGTCAAGATGTTCAAGACTTGGTTAGGACAATCGGATTGATAGTGTGTTGGGTCCTTCCTTAATCAATTGTAAACCATGATCGTTTGAGAAACTAAGTTTTGGTCCTCTTCCCCATTCTGTGGTCAGTATGAGAGGAATCCAACCACTCAGTGTGGTGTACTGTGTACATTGAAATCCCCTAAGTAGAGGACCTCAGCATTTTGGAGAAAAGAAGTAACATGTCTCGAGAGAAATAACTTATATATATTTAAAAAGGAGGAAAAAATCGGTGTTCTATTAGGAGAGCAGTTGCAGGAAAACACAAGATAAGTAGTAGGAAGGAAAGTCAGTAGTAGGAAAAAATTGATTTCTTAAATGTCATAAGAATATCCATAAGTTAGGAAGAAATTCAAGATTTTCGAGACGGTGTACTGGAGTGTTAATGTTAATATATGTGGGTATATAAGATAAAATAACAAAATATATATAGGAGAGACAACATACTTAAATAGAAGAAAATATCAACATTCTTATTGTCTTATAATAGATGACCAGAATTCGGCTCTCACAAATCATGGAATGATGAAAGATCATTTCATAAATATAAATGACTTTTCTCTAATTACTTCCATTAAAGACAATAATTAAAGAAACAATTATTAGTCATTTATATATCAATTTAATACCAAAAACACGAATAGTAACAAGTGCCGGAACTTTTTGTTTAGATTCTTTGATAAATAATATACTAAAAGACATTTATTCTTTTAAAAATGCACTTTTAACTACTTTTAATTGATTTTTGACATGTTGCCAGATTTATGTTTCGTTCTAATATTTGGTTCCACTTTTTCTTTTACTTTCTCCCTTGCTTCACTTGATTAAGGATGTCTGGTTAGGACATCAAAAGCTCGTGAATTTTAATTATGTATAATAGTAATTTTTTTTCTTTGTGCTATGTTTTGTTTAACTTAGTTATAACGTTTATTTTGCTTTTTTATCTTAGTATCTATATTATTATCAATTGTGATTAGATTTTCTTTTATGGATAAAATAACCTTTGAGATAAAAAAATTGCCATTAAAATTTTTTATTTAATATATAATAAAAATATAATAAAAAAAAAATATATATATATATATATATATATATATATATATATTATATAATATATATATATATATATATATATAATATATATATATATATATATATATATATATATATATATATATATATATATATATAATATATATATAATATATATATATTATATATATATATATAGTATATATATATATATATATATATATAAATATATATATATATATATATATATATAATATATTATATATATATATATATATATATATATATATATTATATATATTATATATATATATATATTATATATATATATATAGTTTACTTTAACTTCTCTCTCTGACCACCCTTTTACCGGAGTGGTATACCACGCAAATAATCCCGCCACCGGCAACCAGGGCCCTCAGGAGATCTTCCAGTGTGAAATGTTCAGATTGCTTCTGGTTTTGAGAGTTAGGTAGACATTGAGAGTTAGAAGTTGGGATGTGTTTTCCAAGGACCTGGTTAAAATTTGGACATATTGTTTAGTGATTTTGGTTGAGGTTGAATTCTGTGACTTTGCCAGGATTATAAGTTTGGGGGTGGTGAGCCCGCATCTTATTTGGCCAAGGATGACTGACTAGTCCTTTAGTGAGTTCAATTCTGGTGATATTTCTAGTGTGATGTTTTGTTTAAAATTGTTGTTTGGTGGTCTTCGTATTAGGTACTTTTCTGTTAGTGTCATGTGAATTTGTTTTGATGTGTTGTTGGTTGTGATGGAATGTTGTTCAGAGTTTATTTGTTTGTAAATATAGAGCTGGGGTGAAGGAGAAGGTTGTTTGAGTCTGTGCAGAATAGGGTTATAGAGTGCAATGTTGGGCATGGATGTTGGGTGGTTGGGTTTTTGCCAAAGAATTGTGTGCCCTATCATGTCTATGGTGGTAGAATTTTAGGTTTTCTTTGTGTAGGGTGTTGTTGTGTGGTGTAGTTGATGCACATCTTGTATGATTTTGTTTGTTCTTTTGTTTTGTTAGTTGGATTTATTTTTTCGTTTGTGTGTTTGGTTGCGTAGTTTAGTGTCGGAAGAATAAATTGTTTTATTATGGTGGTGGATATTTGTTTTTGTTGTTTGTGAAGCCTGTGCCGGTGATGGTTCTCAAAATATTTAGTTTCTTGTTTGCTGATGAAATTGTGTTATCTGTGTGTTTTGTAAAGGTGAAGATGAGTGTCAAGTGTTTACTCCAAGGATTTGGAGTTTGTTGAGGGTTTATATGGCAATGTTGTTTAAGTAGACTTGGTGGGGAGGGGGTGCCAAGTTGGCGGTCACTGGTGATTGTGATTGATGATTTGTTTGTTGAGGTGGACATTCTGTTTCTGTAAGCCATGCTTGAAGTTGATTGATGTATTGTTGCATCAGGTTTATGGTAGTATTTAGGTTCTGGTGTGTAGAAGCTATGGTAATGTCGTTCTTAACCTTTGGTATGTTTTGATAAAATTTGGTAGGCAGTATCAAGCACATAATCTATATATTGACATTAGTTAAAAGAAAAAGGTGAGCATTTATAATCACGAGTAGAGAAACATTTAACGGTGTAGAAAAACAGTCACTAGAGGTTGTGCCGGGAGAAACTAAGGTTAGGTGAATCTCTTGAAAAGATATGAAAATCCATTTATTTAGTTTTGTAATATTTGATTTTTTTATTTTGGGATTAAATTATGCTTGGGTACTGTGTCAAAGGCTTTGTTAATGTTGATTGCTATGATTATTGTTTTGTGAATGAGTTTTGAGTTTAGACCATTGATTGTGGTTGAATGATGTTTATGAGTGGGGTTGTGGTTGAATGGGTTTTTTTGATAGCCCAGTTGTTGGAATTTACTGATGGTTTGGGGTGATGTGTTGAAGTTATTTTGTTAGTATGTTTTATCTAGTAGTTGGCATAGTAGTTTAATAAATAAAAGAAATTGGTGGGAGGGGGCGATATGATGAGGTGTCAGAGGGGTCTTTTCCTAGTTTTAGTTTGGGTATAATTGATAGCTTTTGCAGATAGGGGAATGAAATTTAAGCTGGTAGGAACTGTTATATATTGTGCTAATTGAGTTAAAGCTGTGTTCCTGAGGTGTTTTAGATGTTAAATATTTTATAAAATAATATGTTTGTCTGGGGCCCAGCTTGCAGTGTAAATAAGTTTATTGTAATGTCTTTGTTAATATGTTGTAATGTCTGTTAGTTGGTTATTTCTATTGTGGATTAACTTTAGTGCATTGTTAAAAGTTATAATTCTTCAGTACTGAGCTTTTTTGATAATTTTCCTTTGGTAAATGTACTGGATTATATTAATATATTGTTGGGTATTTATCTTGAATCTTGTCTTTGTCAGAAGGGAGTTATGCTAAATAATGATTTGCATGTTGTTTGGTGGTTTAGGAATTTTGTGCGTTTTGGATTTTTTTTGATCGGATTTCATGAGATTTGTATCTTTGTTGTGTTGATTGTGAGTTTTTCAGTATATATGTTTTTATCAGTTTTTCCCGATATTCTGGTGTTAATTTCAATGTTTGTATGTGTATAAGTTCTCTTGTTGTGAAGAAAGTTTGGGAATGTTATGTTATTATATTTCAGAATGTAATGTGTATTTGTTTAAATTTTGTTGATTTGGGTGTATTTATTAGGGGCTGTTAATCTGTTGTTGTCGTGTTAAGTTGAATGTGACTGATGGTATTATTTTATACTGAATAATGAGTTGACAATTGTTTATTTAGTTTTCTATTTCTAATGAATATAAAGTTGTTTGGGATTGGAAGTTCTATTTTAATTGTGTTAATCCATCTTGGGAAATGAATTGTGTTAGCCCTGGACGATATTAACTTTTTGGTATATATATATATAGATAGTGATATATAAAAATACTCTATGACTCATCGCTTTGTCGGAGTGTTGAATGTGCAGTGCTTTGTTGATAATAATCCTAGGTGATCCGTAGTTAGATATTGTTTCAATTTAATATAATTATGTGGTAAATGAACATCTGTGGTTCCAGTCGGCTTTTGTGAGTTATGTGTGTTTTCCTGCCCTACAATAAAATGCGGTCTGGAAGGATTATAGTAATCTAAGGTTTTTTGGTATGAACAAATAAAGTATAAATGAGAAAACTATATCATGTATATGCGTATGGGGGAGTTTGGTTCGGAGTTGTAGATCGGACCAATGGAGTTAGTGATGTAAGTTTGGTGAAACCATAGTGTTATGTCTGGTGATGTGCTTGTTTGGTTGGTTTGGGGTGGGTTTCTGGTGTGGCTGTTTGTGTTGTTTTAGATGTTTAGGTTTTCAAGGTTGGATATGATGTGTGTTCCTCTTTCATCTGCTTCCTGGGCATTGTACCATATATTTATTTATTTATTTATGCAAAACACCATATCTCGCATAGCCGTAGGGTGGTGTTGGCAGCTGATAAGGTTTCAAACTTATCATAACTATTCACGAAAAAAAAAAAAAAACATAAATAAAGAAGGGGGTTTTCAGCCTCTTGCTATCCGGCGAAGAGAATTATGAGTTTTCTTCCTATGAATCGACGACTTCGCGAAACGCAGCTTCACTTTTCATAGTATTTAAGGCTTCAAATTTCTTTTTATTTTCTTTTTTTAATTTTACATTTCATTCGAGATAATTAATTAAAAGAAATGTTGTCGGAAAAATTGTTGCTCCTCCATCACGGATTTTATATGAAAATAATTTAAAAATAAATGCTTAAAATTTTTGAAATTCAAAATAGTGAAAATAAATTTTTTCTTTGCTAAATATGAAACTTCAAACCCTCTTCTTAAAATACAATCCACAAATTGCTTGTTTAGCAATTTCCTTCTCTGATTTTCAATCCTCTGTCCAATATGTAATCCTTTCAGATTTTCAACATTCTTCTGCAGTCTTGCTGCTGCTGCTTTTCTTTTCTTGCCTCCCTTCTGGTTTCCGCCGCGTCCACACTCGATGACAGTCGAATCATATATATATATATATATATATATATATATATATATATATATATATATATATATATATATATATATATATATATATATATATATATATATATATATATATATATATATATATATAGTATATATATTATATATATATATTAATAATATATATATATTATATATATATATATATATTATATACGCCTCGTGGCGCTGAAGGTTGAGTCGCCGCCACTCATACGAGATTACGCTGGTTCAAATCCTCCGCGTAGCAGTTGGGTTTTATCTACCTGAGGGCAAGAATTAAAACTCGATGGCGAGCCTTAAAGTGGCGCTGGTTGGGAATATCCGGCCTTAAAGTTCGATTTTCCTGTAGTCTCCGTGTTACCCCCTGCATAGGGATAAAGCACGTTAAAAAGTAGTTTTTATAATATAAATAATATATATATATTAATATATATATATATATAATATATATATATATATATATTATATATATATATATATAATATATATATATTATATATATTATATATATATATATATATATTATAGTATATATATATAAATAATATATATATATTATTATATATATATATATATATATATATATATATTTATATATTATATTATACTATATATATTATTATATATATATATAATATATATATTATACAGTTAACTATAAATAATAATTTTTAAAAAAAATAGTTCTGTGAATTTCCTGATTAATCATAATTTTAATTTTTTTTGCAGTTTTGTAAAGACCTCTCTGCCCAAACGCACCACCCATTAATAGCGAATCCCGACCCCCATCGCGTACGTGTGATCGCTGTAATGACATGGCCGATTCTCATCTCAACCTCAATTTTTGGACAAAGACCATACTTCACAATAAAATTCCATTTACTATTGTCAGGGTAACTAACCCCACGAAGGTCATTTAATACATATACTAAGTGACTATCATGAATATAATCAAATATATATACACCTATATAATATCGTAACTATATATAATATATATATTAACTATTATATATATATATTATATATATAAATATATATATATATACTACATATATATATATACTATTATATCACTATATTATATATATATATATATAAGAGGCATATATAATTTTTTTTTCTTGATAATAATAATAATATATATTGTTAATATATATATATAGTAACTGTATATTACTAGTATCTAAATTATTATATATATATATTATAATATATTATTAATTATAATATATTTATACTATATATATATATATAAGTATTATAATATAATATCAGTGAGTGTACCTTGGAAGATTACACCTTGGGTACGCAAAGCTTACTATATATATATATAATATACTATATATATATATATATATATTTATATATTACTAGTATATATATATAATACTACCCATATATATATATAGTATTATAATAAGTATAGATTATATATATATATATATTATATATATAACGAAAACTCTTTAACTGCAATACGTCCTTATTTATTTGATGGAAAAATTTAATTTTTCACGTCTGATTTGATAAAGAAAGCTATGTTATTTATCGATGGCTATATAGCATAATATTGACTCAAAGGCCGACATAGGAGGTCACCTACCAGAGTTTTTAGGAATAAATATATTTTAATTATACAAAGGTAAACAACAACATTTAATTAATAAAAATGTAACATATTATTAAAATTCAATAAAGCAAAACACCTTCACTGCCTCTATTCTCCAAAACTCTAACCAGCAAACTATTATGGTAACATTTATGTTCACTTGCGTCTCACCATAAGAGTGAATATAAGTAGTGTTCGGTAGCACTGATAGATAGATAGAAGATAGATAGAATTAAGATGAGATAGATAGATAAGATAGATTAGATAGATAGATGGATAGTTAGATAGATAAATAGATAGATAGATAAGAGTAGAGAGACTGAGAGAAGAGACGGTA
>JABUQX010125270.1:0-16572 GCA_015478945.1 Trachelipus rathkii
AAGAAGAGCGTGAGAGATATATAATATCTTTAGTAATTACTATATTTATATATTAAGGTTATCACGTTTATATCATAGTATATATATATATATATTTTATATTATATATTATAATTTATTATATATAATGTATTACGTATATAATATATATCTCTATCTATATATTATGATATATATTTAAATATTATATATAGTATTCTTATTATTCTAGTATACTATCATTATACTCTTTATATACTATATATTACTTATTACTTTATTTATATCTTATTATTATAGTATAATCTACCACTTACTCAGTAGAAGCATCTTATCCTTATTCTTATCTTTATCTCTCTCTACACATATAATCAGTTGTGCCCATCTAACTACTATATATATATATTCTTATCCTATATATTTACATAATCTCTTTTCTCTCTCTATATACTCTATATACCTATATAAATCTTACTCTACTAATCTGTTATATACTACTATATTTATACTTTATATATTTCTCAAGTATTTTTGTATCATATTCTATAATATTATCTATATATATTCCTCTATTTTATCTTCTTTATATAATTATATTTATATAATACATATATATAGTCTACTATTTTTTATATATCTAGTATATATATCTTTCTATCTACTCATTACTATCTAAATTATCTATTTATATCACTATCTATAGTTATTATATTACATTACTATCTAATATATTACTTATATAATATATATTATATTATTATAATATTCTCGCTGATCTGGATAAAGTAATTTTTGGTTAATCTATATTACTTTTATATATATCATATTTATATCTTTATTATATAATCTATATAATATCTATTATCTACTATATATATATGTATTTTATATTATATACCTTATTATATTCAATATACTTTTATATATACATTATATCTATCTATCTATCCTTACAACACTTAATTATTTTTTCCTATTATTATAGTAGTCCACCGTTGGATGTGCACTCACTTATTATGTGAGTGAGTCCGTTTTTATTTGAGGTAACTTATATATAATTATATTATACTTTATTACCCGCTTCTATATTCCTCTATTCTGTAATTTCTTCATGTATTTTATATATGATATATTAGCCCTCACTTTTCACCCTCACTGCTTACCGTATATTCATATCATTATCATTCATATCTATATATTAACATATATATACTATATATATTCTATATATATTATTTCTATATTAATCCAATCTTGATTTACTATATTACTATATATTATAATTCATTATATCTGATTATTTATTTCCTACTCTCTTCTCTCTATCTTCTTCTCTCTCTCTTCTTTTCATCTCTTTATTCTCTTTTCTTTCTCCGTTTCTTTTCTTTTTATTCTTCTTGTTTTTCACTTCTTCTTCTACATCTTTGGGGGTTCTTCTTTTTTTCCCCTCACCATTCCCCCGCGGCCCTCTGCGCCAGCTCGGGGCAATCCTGAGACGCTTAGCCGCGGGGAATGATCTAGTCCAGGGGCGGCGCCACGGGCCCCCCCGCTGCGACCTCCGCTTCTATTCTCTATCATCTAATCTCTCTCCTTTAGGTCCATTATCGCTCTACTTCCTTTTCTCGTAGCACTCACGCCCTCGCTCTTTCCCCTCTGTTTGGCACTCGTCCCTGTGACTTCGGCTTCTCTTCTTCTCACCAATTGTTATTGGTGAACGTTAACTTACGTCTTACCCGATTTTCTTAACTTCTTAATTGTAATTATACTACATTTTCATCTCTATCCTCTTTTTTTTAATATCTTATATTCTTCTCTTATTTTCTCTTTTCTTATTTCGTGGCGGCTGTGCCCCCCGCCCTGGGGGGCCACCTTCCTATCTATTTTTTCTTTTCTTCTCTTTCTCTTATATTATTCTAGATTATTTCATCTTCACTATTCTATCTCTCTTCTCATCTCTCTCTAAAATCTCTCTCTCTATCTCTTCTTCTTCTTGTTTCTCTTCTTTATATTATATATCTACTATTAACTTCAACTAGTATATAATTATCTATATATCTTACATCTTAATAAAATGATTCAATCTATATCTATATATTTAATACTCTTATATTATATATTTTGTTACAGATTCTAAATATTCTCTAATATTCTCTAATATTCTCTATCTATGTTTATACTTATCTTACTTCTCTCTCTCTTTCTTTCTCTTCTTTTCTCTTTATTCTATCAGTATGCCTCAAATGTTATTTTTCTTCTATCTTCTTCTTGTCTATCTTCTTCTCTCTCTTTTATCTTTTTCTCTCTATTTATTTTTCTTTTTCTTCCTCTTTCCTTTCTCTTGCTTCTTCTGGTCACCTCCCTCTCGCCTGCCGTTTCTCTCCTTCACACGGCCCCACCCGGCCCGGGCCCGGCTTCTTTCCTTTTCCTTTTTCTTTCTTTCTCTATATAATCGAATCTTACTTCGTACCTCCCTCATTAGCCTACCTATCTCAGCTTCAACGTGTTCCCTTATTATTCCTTACATGCCCACTCCTATCACCTTGGTATCTCAACTTCCAACTTATTCCTGGCCCTGTTCGTGAGCTAGGCTAAGTAACACACATGAAGTGCCGTTGCGCGCGCTCCATCACGCGGCGCTGTCTTCACGGCTACTCTATGCTATAAGAGGCGTAACACATTGAGCGCGAGCTCTGGCTTCACGGGCTTGGCGCGCGCGTTCAAGCGTTGCCTCGTAGCGCGCTGCTAAGCCAGGGCGCCTCAATTTTTTATTTGGAATGTCTCATCTAGGATGCCTTGATAGACAGCGCGCGTTGCAACGCCATCATGTCGTGAGACCTAAGGATAATAGTTTAGCAACGAGGAAATTAACGTCAACAATAGCACATAACTTTCGCTGTACGTAATATTTCATAATTACAATAAAGAAAGTCTAAATTTGAGGAAAAATCGATAAATCCAGAAACTTGTATAAGATATGGATGGGTTCTTATAACATTTTCTAAAAATGCGATACTTAATACCATTATAAATTCCGAATAAGTGTGATACTTCATAATTCCAACTTTAGGCGAGGTTAAATCTAATTCCAACTTGGTTCTCTGCTGGCATGCGATGTTGTTTCTTTTTAATAACTATGAAGGGGAAAATAAAAATATTCAAACGTTTTGTGAGAAAATTCAGATTATAATATCAGCTATGATTTAATTTACGATTTATGATTTTGTTCTGAGTGAATTTACGTACTCTGTAGGCGACAATTTTACTTTCCTGGCTTTAAAGTTGGTCTAATAGAGAAGTAAGGTGGAAATGAAGTAAGAGATAAAATGCAAATCTAATCACAATCATTCTTGTATCCAGTAAATTATCAATTTTTTTCAATTATAATCTCTTTAGCAACAGAAACTTGGTAGGGTACTACGTTACAAATATCGATATAATTTTCTGCGACGTGTTTCAGATTTACGCTGGGTATTCTTATGTTATCTCTTATACACAATTACACTTACAGGATATTATTTACCTACTTATCGATTTTTGTGAAGTTTTATATGTGTATATTTACACATGAAGATGTATTTAATATATTAAGTAATAATATAAGTTATTTATCTATCCGCCATCCCTAACCCCCCGTAATTATAGCCTTATGTTTATTTTATGTTTATTTAGTGAGCAACGTTTCTAACTATGAGGTGACTGACTTGAGTAGCTATCTGATACACCTGCCGTTTTACCGCGTATCTGACCTACCTCGCTGAATATGACCGGAGTGATTCACCCACCATATCCGCCTCTCTTATTATATCACACTTTATAACTTTTTAACAGTGTTTGTCATACTGAATTTATATATATTAAAATCCTATGTTAAGGAGCTTGGACCTGTACTGTGGAACTTCTACATACTGTAGGGGTGTTTGAACCTACAATTACTCCATGATTGGATACTAATACCAAGAGTCGACTCTCCCGGCATGTCACTTCCATCTGGCGCAAATGGATTTTTTTTTGCAGTACCTTATAAATTAGCAAATTTTCCCTATATAAATAATAAACACTTTTTCTTCTTGCTGATTGATTGTGTTCACCTATCACCTTTAAAGCTAGTAATTTTGAATGTATTTGCTTAAACTGAAGATTCAGAAACATTTCTATTAAAAACATTGTTTTGCATTGTTTATTTCACCTACAGTATATTTGTTGTTAGCAAGTCATGCATAGAATCCATGAAATGTTGCATCAAAAACTACTCATCATCAGAGGACCTAGGGTGCCTTGGTGAAGACTGGTAAAAGGGAACCCATTGGGATATGTGTGTTCTTCATCATCTTTTTTCTCCTGGAAAAGTGCCTATCCAACATCCAAGTTAAGAAATCATGGAAATCGGTATATTATTTATTTTTACTCCTGTATTAATTGTTCCTAACTCTCCGATGAATTCAATATTCAACAATTATTATATATTTACATAACTTAATATTATATATTATTATATTATTATTAATATTATATGAATATATATTATTATATCCATATTTATTTATTTATTATTAATTGTATGAACCCGATGATTCAATTCAAAATATTCATATTATACTATATGATATATATATATATAATCTCTATATATATTATTACTTTATATATATATATAATTATTATTTATGTTTTTTTTCTTTTTTTACTCCTCCCTAGGTATTTATCTATTTTTTGGGGTTAATTACCTCACCATCTTTTTGCCGGGGGCCTTAACTTATAATAAAGTAGAGTTGGTCACCCTTGGGGCTTTTATTACTGATACGATTGATTTACGTGAGGATAGATAGTCTATTGGTGTGCACCTACTATCCCCCCATTATAATCACTTACCTCAGGTATTTATTTCCGAGTATTTGCGATCACCTATCATGACCATGTAGAGTTTATGTGCCGCTTATGTTTGATATATATAATATTTTAACTATTATCTTATTTATGTAGCTGAGGTGAGCCCTACTTTTAGCTAATTCCTCCTGTACCTGTCTTTTACGCATTTAGTTTCGCATAGATTGAGATCCATTAGCATCTATCACTGTCCATTAGCGTTCTTTGTTACTCTTTCCTTTTTTCTCGTCGTATATCTTTCTCATTATTTTACTTACCATTGTTGGTTTTCTTTATCTTTTTATTCATGAATCGTATGGAGCCGTGATGACCTACTCATTTAGTTCCCCGTAGCCGTGAGCCCTTATATATTTAATACTTAATATCTATATATTATATATATTTAATATATATATATATATATATATATATATATATATCTATTTATATATATTATATATTTAATATTACTATATATTTTTATAACTATATATATATATCATCTTTATACTATTATTATTATATATCTATATCATATATATATATTTTAGTATATAATTTATTCTTTATTTAATTATATATTATATTTTATTTATATATATATCTATATATATATATATTAATAATATTATTATTATTATATCTATATATTATTTATCTCCCCGTACCTTTTCACTTTTACTTTATATATATTTATTAATCACATATATATTACCTAAGTTACTTATCATTTTATATTCTTGGCTCGTTCGTACACGTAATCATTAATTATATAATCATACCAATATTCCGCTATGTACATATTTTTATATAATAATAACACGGGATCTACTACTATATTTATGTGACTTTATTTACTAAACCCCAGTTATTTATTTTTTGATCAAATTAATATACGGTTTTAATCATTTATTATCAGTATCTAAAAAATACATATAGACAAGCAATACGAGCCTATCAAAATTTTATCACATGTATTAATTATTACATTATATATATATATATATTTAATTTATATATTAAATAATATATGATATTATATTTATATATATATTAATATATATTATATTAATAATTATTATAATATATTAATATATTCTATATATTAATATAATATATATAATTATATATATTAATATATAATTCAAAGTCATGGTAGTATATATTACCGTTGAAGATTATACTTGCGGTATAAGTTATGATGTAAATATATATATATACTATATATATATATATATACCTATTAATTATAATATTTTTATTATATAATAATATATATATATTATATAATATATTATTATTATAATTATATATATTATTATATATCATATATAATATATATATATATAATAAATATTATATTATTAATATTTATTAATATAAAATTATATATATATTAATATCATATATATATTTATAATTACTATATATATATTAATTATATGTATTTATATTATATTATTAATATATTATCTATTTAACTATAATATATAAATATATATCTAATAATATTTTATATATTCTCTCAATATATAATAATATCTTTATATAATATATATTAATATATTATCTATATATATATATATCTTAATATATAATATCAATATATATATTATATATATCAATATATAATTTAATAAATATTAAAGAGAGAGTAAGAGAGAGAGAGAGTAAAGTAGAGAGAGAGAGAGAGTAACAGAGAGAGTCATTTTCAATATTCCTTTTTTTCAAATTTCTTCGTTCACGAACGTTTTTGCCTGAACGAAAAGTTTTGTTCCCGTCGATTCTTCGCTGGTCAACTTCCTATTATTTTTCTGTATTTTTTCATTCGATTACATTGTCAAGGTTATCAAATGTCTTGGTCATGGCCAGCTTAATTTAATATTATTATATGAATATAATGAAAATATTTCTGTAATGCCTAGATTAGCTATAAAATTTTAACTATTAAGAACCAGAGTAAGTAAGGCATAAATTTTTACTCCAAAATGAATTTAGTCTATTTATAATTGCTCATTGCTAAATGGATGTTGTTTTTTCTTTATTTTTAACATTTATTCCTGAAGATATTTATAAACCATAATCATTTTCTTTTATTTTTTCGTTTATTGCAACAATAATTAAAATATTGTAAATTAATTAAAGTTAACTATACTATTTAATTTATTTTATTCCAGATAAAGACTTAACAAAAATAATATTGGGTAGGGGTATGGGAGCCTAACTCCTTACACTACCCTTAATTGTAATATTTTTTACCGTACCCCTGAAATATGATTTATATATATCGTTTTATACTTTTATATATATATATTTATTATTATATTATATATATTATATCAGTATATTCATATCATATATATCAGTATTATTATTCAGATTGGTTCATATATCAGAGCTTTATATTTATATATTTATTTATCTTTTCTCTTATATATTTTTTTACTTATTTATTTATTTTATAAAACTGTTCTTTAGAAATTTGAGTGCATATTTCTTTTTGAGATATTTTCTATGAAATTATATATTATATATATTGTTTAAACATTATTATCTAATACTTTTACATAAGGTTAATATTAATAATAATATAAATCATAAAATATAAAACAAGATATAATACTCCATGAGTTGTATCAGATATAATATAAAATATTTTTTAACAAATATAATTTTTTATTAATGTTTTCATGTTAATTGTTAATCTCTGTATTTTTTATTAATATATATCTTATTATATATATATTATATATATAAATTACATCATTTATTCTTTAATAATATATATATTTATATTATCTACATTGCATCATATCTAATTATTATATTATATAAGTTATATTATATTATTTTATTATATATATATATATATATATATCGTATATTATATATAATATTAATATATCTTATATTAATGGATATTTCTTACTATTTGTCGAGTGCAAATCAGTAGGTTATTCCATCATTATTTTTACTACTCGGTGAGGTTGCAATTGGGCTTGTTGGTTAAAGAAGATATAAGTGAGGCAACAGAATCTAAGATCCTATGGGTACGTGAGGGCTACTATCGAATTAATTACCCTGATAATGCTCCAATTCTATATGGTATAAGGATAATAGAAAAAGGAATTTTTTGTTCTCGAGGGATCGAGTACCTGTTTCTCTCTTAATATATCTTTTTTCCAATGCACTGTATATTTGGTTACAGAGAAATTATGTCGATGTATTCCCGTCGTATCTTCTTATTCATTGCACAATTGGAGTTTGTTAAAGATCCACGGGTTTTTCTTTTCTTTTTTATTTCCTTTCTCGGTGTAAGGAGTTCTTGCATGTTGGGGACTATCAAGGATAGGAATAGTGCAGTTTGAGCCTGTTAAAATATTTATTCACGGCGAGAGTCTGCCTTGCAGAGTCGAAACGATATATAAACAGCCATAATCCTCATCCGATTTTTGGCACTTTCACGTGTAGTTACCGTATGCTGGGTCCTCTTTTTTGGTGTGAGAGCATTGATTGTCACCTTGGACTGTTATCTCTACTTCCGTTTTGATGTCTAGCTGTCATTTGTACGTTTTCTGATGCTTCTTGTGCTGGCATTTATTCTGCTGTTGCTCCACTTTCGGATAAAATTTGTGATTGAGCTGTATTTTCCAGAGTTCTTTTATGCCCGTTGTTCATAATAGTCAAACTTCTCTCATCATTTATCTGGGTATTTATCCCTAATTATAAATACCCGGGCTTATATTCCCATACTGAGCGTTATTTATATATTTATTTTATTTTTATCCCCATCATCTGTCCTGTATATGTTCCTAGATATTTCAATTTTATATATTTATATTTTTTCCCTGTTATTTTATTTATATTGATTATTTATTTGTATCTTATTGCTTATTTGCTATTTATTAGGCCTGACCTGCTACTTAACTACTTATGTTAATATATATTATATATTTTAACTATTATATATTTATATTACTATATATATATATATATATTAATATTTTTATTTATAATATATATATTATATATATATATATATATAATATATATATATATAATATTATACTATATATATAATATAGTATAATATATAATAGTATATATATTATATATCATATATATTATACTATATATAATATATATATAATATATATATATATATTATATATATCATATATATATATATATAATATATGTATAGTATATTATATATATACTATATAGAGAGAGCAGAGAGAGAGAGAGAGAGAGAGAGAGAGAGAGAGAGAGAGAGAGAGAGAGAGAGAGAGAGAGAGAGAGATATTCACTTTCACAATGCCGAGAAACTGTATAAACAATCCAAATTGTTTATGCTATGCTGGGAATTAACATTCAGATCACAACAACGGCATTTTACGCCATTAAGTAGGAAGTGCTATGAACATTACTTCGGCTGCAAAGTGGGTGACCAGGATAAAATGTGAGCCCCTCGTGTTTGTTGTGCAGCCTGTGTCTGGTTTCTCAATGAACAGGCGAAGGATTCATGCCATATGCCATACCTATGATTTGGAGAAAATCCAAAGATCACACTTCTAATTGCTACTTTTGCGTGACCGATAGTCGTGGTATAACATCAAAATCCAAGCATACTGTAAAATATCCGAATTTACAATCTGCTATGAGACAAGAACCTAATAGTGGAAACTTATCCATACTTGACCCTCTTAAACAAATGGTACTAAGTGACGACGAGTCAAATGATGAGGTTAGTTGCTGAAGAAACAGAAGATCTGGACCAAACATTTCAGCCAGTTTGTTCTTCAAGTGAACCACATTTGCTGAGTCAGGGAGAGATCTGAATGATCTTGTGCATGATTTACACTTGTCAAAAAAAGAAGCTGAACTCTTTGGTTCAAGGTTAAAAGGATGGAATCTTCTCCAAAGAGAGACTAAAGTTTGTTTTAATCGTAGCAGTCATTGTAGTTTTGGAAAGTTTTTCTCACTTGGGATCGGCATAGTGTATTGTATTGTATTTGGAGGAATTTTGCCACACATACTCCTCTGTCCCAAAAGTAAGTTTACTGAATATCCTATGAACGACTGAATAATGTAGCTCCTTCGTGACGTATACGAGTCGGTAGCTAGTTACCTAGGCTAACAATCCATACCAGTTTTAACCAGATTTATAAAGTCAGTCTTGCACTACATCTGTTTATGTATGGGCGTGTGTTCTAACCTCGTTACGTTTTTGCACTACATCTTTTTGTGTATGGTCGGGTTTTCTATCCTCGCTACGTTTTTGCGATGCAGATAAACAATGAACAGCGGTACGCTATCAAATTCTGTGGGAAACGTAACAAGTCTGCCACTGAGACATCTTCTTCTTTAAACGAAGCTTATGGGGATGCCACTATATCGAGAAGTATGGTTTTTAAGTGGAACAAAGCTTTCAAAGAGGGCCGAGAAAGTGTTGAGGACGACTCTCGTTGTGGAAGACCATTCCCGTCAACAAACGATGAAAATGTGTAAGTTGTTAGAGCTGTGATGGAGAGAGACCACCGGTTCAGTGTAAGAGTGATTGCAGAAGAAACTGGTTTGGATAAAAATGCAAATCATAGAATTTTAACGAAGCATTTGCACATGCGAAAAATTTGTTCAAAACTAGTGCCTGAAAGACTTTATTTGTGGAGCAGCATAAGCCGAACAGTATAAAAATTTGTCAAGATTTACTTGAAAGACCCGAAATGTATAATTTTTTGGTAAAGGTTATAAAATAGAGTTCTTTTATTTTCAGTACGATCCTGACAAACCGGCAAATGGCAAAGCGCGGAATGCCACACAAAAAATTCTCCTCGCCCGAAGAGAGCACGTATGAGCAGATCCAAGGTGAAAACACTGATTATTGTTTTTTTCAACAGCCGTGGTATTGTGCACAAGGAATTTGTATACAAAGATGTTTTGGAACGACTTCGAAAACGAGTTCAACAAATAAGAACAGACATTGCAGACGATTGGGTACTGCACCACGATAACGCGCCATCTCACACTGCGCTCTCAATTATAGAATTTTCGAGCGAAAGAAAAACATTTAAGTAACTTCACCTGCGTGTGAGTGAGTAAACTTTCTATCGAACATGCTGTTCCCATATGTTTTCCTTAAGTTGTGAAACTAAAAGTTCACTTTGTCTTTCATTTTCCGGACGATGGAAACATAAAAAATACTGTCACGTGAATAAACACCCTTCAGGAAAAATAACTTCCGGTACTGATATGAACAGTGGAAGAAACGTTGGAACAGCTGTGCAACCTCCCAAGGGTCATACTTCAAAGGAGATAACATAATTTCAAGTAAGTCCAATACATATTTAAATACCACATCAGTACACTTACTTTTCGGACATAACATGTATAACAAGCATGAGTGGCGCTTGTTTATTGACGCTTCAAATGTAAGTTTGAAAGCAGTTTTACTTTCAATGGTAATGTATTTTCCTCTTTCTCTGGCACAAGCACCTTACATGAAGGGGTCATATGAGAGTATGAAACTTCTGTTGCAAAAAATTAAATACGATAATCATAAGTGAAATATATGTGGTGATCTAAAGGTCGTTTCACTTTTTTTTACTTTTTTTTTTTATGAAAAAAAGTTCACACCTCACGGGCATAGCCCTATTCAAGGAGGGGAACTTCTCTAGGTAATTTCTACCTAGGATTCAAACAAGGATTCGAACCCACGACCTTGCCATGCGACTCCGTCGCTCTACCGTTTGAGCTACTTGGAATGTAACTGGGTTATACCAAATTTTCTTGCTTTCTTTGTGAGTGGGACAGTCGGGATAAGATAAATTATTACACAGGTCAACAAATTTTACATTTTTTTTCTGTCGCCTATGATCCAATACATGTTTCTTATATATTTTATTGTGCTGAATTCAAAAATCATATTGTTTTTTTTGTCTGTCACGTCCAGCTTTAACTATTCATATGCAAACATGAAAAAAAATTGCAAAGAAAACTATTTTTCCCATGAGAGAAGACAAAACGGTTGAGTATACAAACAGATAATCTAAATAAAATGTGTGCCTTGCCCAAATATATATATATATATATATAATATATATATATAGAGAAATATGTTTATATATATAATATATATACTATATATATATATATATATAAATATATATATATATATATATATATATTTTATATATATATATATAATATATATATTATAGTATATCATATATATTATATATATATATAATATATACTATATATATCATTATATTATATAGCTATATAGTTATATATATATATATAGTAGAAATCAGAGCAATAAGTTTAGTAGGTATCAAGGTAGGAGGCCTGAATTATTAACAATCTGCAAATATATTAAAGCTAGTAATAAATTTTCACATAATAAAATGGTCTTCTAGATGTTAAGAGCGGTAGCTTTCAATCTTTACTGAATTACTAGATCCTCTTTCAGACGCTGATGAATTCAATTCATTCATATTCAATTCATTCAATTCAATTCAGTTCAATTCAATTCAATTCAATTCATAGCGTCTGAAAGAGGATCTAGTAATTCAGTAAAGATCGAAAGCTACCGCTCCTAACATCTAGAAGACATTTTATTATGTTAAAATTTATTACTAACTTTAATATATTTGCAGTTTATTAATAATTTAGGCCTCCTACCTTGATTATATAGTATATATATTATATATATATATATTATTATATATATATATATATATATATATATTATATATATATACATATATATATTATATATATATATCCTTTTTTTGGTAATAAAATAAATTAACCTATAAAAAAAATATATATTGGGGATGTGAAAATTTTATATTGGTAGGACAAATAATAAAAAAGATATAGCGGTTTTTCATTTATGAAATGACGGCAAAACAGGACCTTGTAGACAAACACCAATATAATTTTTTAATTCAGCGCAAAAAAAACTACTTAAGAAGGAAGTCTTATATGCAGCCCAATAAAAATTTTGTTCCTCAGAATAGTAATAATAATAATAATAATAATAATAATAATAATAATTAAGTAATAATAATACATAATAATAATAATAATAATAATATTAATAAAAATAATGAAAATAATAATAACACTGGGTAAAAAAAAATTTTTGTTGACTTGAATTTAAAACTTTTTTTTATATAGTTTTTTTTTAGCTGAATCCAAAAATTATATTGGTGTTTGTCTATAAGGTCCAGTTTTGCCGACATTTATTTGAAACTAAAAAAAATGTAAATAAATTTTTTTACCATTTCATAAATGAAAACCAGCTATATCTTTTTTATTATTTGTCCTATCAATTTGAAATTTTCACAGACATCATATATATATATATATATATATATATATATATATATAATACTATATATATATAATATATACTATATATATTTATATATTATATTTTCTATATATATATATATATAGTATATATATATATATATATATATATATATATATATATATATATTTAAGACACACGTATTTTATTTAGTTTATCTGTTTGTATACCCAACCGTTTTGCTTCTGTTCACGGGAAAAATAGTTTTCTATATATTTTTTTTCATGTTTACATGTGAATAATGTCAAAACATAATATGATTTTTGAATTCAGCAAACAAAATACGTAACAAATGTCTTATATTGAAGTTCAAAAAAATTTGTTCTCTTGTGATTATCAAAAGGAATTGTGACCACAACGATCTCTTGACAACAGGAGAGAAAAATGTCATAAATCTTCCCCTTGTTGATTTTTATAAAATTTATCTACCTCCCTTGCATATTAAGCTAGGATTAATGAAAAATTTTGTCAAAGGTATGGATAGAACTGGCAATGGATTCACATATTTAAAAATTAAATTTCCAAGAATAAGTGCCTCTAAAACCAAGGAAGGTATTTTTATTAGGGAGCTGATGAACGGCCAACAGTTTGATGAATAGCTTAATGGTGTTTGAAAAATTTCATGGCTGGCATTTAAGGATGTTTGTAGAGACCTTTTGTGGAACCACAGATCAGAGAACTATTCTGACATTGTGAAAGAGCTACTGACATCATTCAAAGCCTTGGATGCAATATGAGCCTAAAATTCCATTTCCTCGACTATCATTTGAAGTTCTGAGCTTTGGAAGCTGGTAACAAGGAAATGTGAGCATTTCTATGTTGGCTGATTACTGTTGGTCACGAAAAAGGGACTTCCCAGATGCTAAATACCGTCGAAAATTATATGCCTCTACATTTCAAAAGTTAGTTTTAATATAAAATTATCTCGATTTGTGAATTGATTTAATACATTTAATTAAAAATTTAAATATGCTATCCCAGAAAAACTGAGTGACAGAAAAAAACTGAAATATATATGAAATCAGCTGTAAAATGGTATAAAATTCACATATTTCAGTTTGTGGGAAATTTTTTTGAAATTTTGTTGAACCAGTGTAATTGTACAATATTTATTGTTAGGTTTATTAATATTCTGTAATGTTAACCTCCTCATATTTTAGTAAAGCCAGTATTGTTTTTTTATTGTATATTGAAAATTTCATAACAATCATTGTGTAATCATTTATTTTTTTAAATTTCACTCCTAACGGAGCATTTCCCTATTTTCGGAGGGGAACTAATCTAGAAAATTAATCGAACCTTAGCCCCCTGCCTTAAGACTCTGTGGCTTTACGGATTGCACTACAGTTGTTCTACTATGTAACAAATATATTTCTTTAAAAAAGCATTTAAAATCTTGATTAAACTTAAAATTTGTAAACCACTTAATCAGAATTGAAAAGAACATCTGTATTCTATCCGGATTTTATTCATAAAGAATTTCCGTTTTTATGATAACTGTATTCTGCCGAATATTACTTTGCGTTTTTATGATAACTATCTTACTGACTTTCATTGAGAATGTGGATTAGGCAAGGAGAATTCGAATTACATCACTAATATAGGAGAATTTTTGATATATATATATATATATATATATATATATATATATATATATATATATATATATATATATATATATATATACATATATTATTATTATTATTATTATTACATATATTATTAATCATATATATATATATATATATGTGTGTGTGTGTGTGTGTTGTGTGTGTGTGTGTGTGCATGTGAACAAAAACACCAAACATCATCTTTGTAATAATGTGTTTCTTGATTGGTAAATCTTAATATGTCTCGGTATATATATATTATTATTATATATATATATATATATATTATATATTATTATATATATACATATATATTATTATATTATTATTATTATTATTATTATTATATATTATTATATATATTATTATATATATATATATATTATTAGTTATATATATTACATATATATATTATTATTATAAAGAAGATATTATACATATACATATATTATTATATTATTATTATATACATATATTATATATTATATATATATATATATTATTATTATTATTATATATATATATATATATATATATATATTGAATTCAAGTGTTAACAATTTGCATTCAAATAACAAATAATCTAAATAAACACCAGGAAATATTTATTGCTGGAAATATATAATTATTAAGACCGCGTAAAAAGTTGAAAAAGGCAACAAGTGTAAACAATATCAAAGAATATAAAAATAAAAAATAAAATAAAATAAATGTGAATAAACAGAGAGAAATAACAAAAGAGGGAAGGGGGGAAAAGTATATAAGAAAATGGAAAGGAAACAGTTTAAGGAAATAGAAGTTATAAAAATAAGACATGAATATTAAGTGTAGGTTTAAGTGTAGGTTTAAGTGGTTTTTTTTAAATAAATAGACTCGAACATTTTAAAATCCTCATGTGTAGAAGTATTTTGGAGAAAAAAGTTTTGGAAGGATTTAGGATGATAAGTTTGATTGGAGAAATCACTGATGGTTGAATTTTCCAGTTGAAAGATGGGAGTTTAGTTCGAAATTAATACCCATAAGTTGGATGACTTGTTTGACCCACATAGTCACCATCAGAGTCGGAACAATTGTATCTATAAAAAATGAGAGACCACAAATTCATTGGAATACTTCTTTAATATTGAAATTGTTTAGGAACATTAATGGACTAGGTTTTCCTTATGCTTTTATGCTCCACCTGCTTACATTAGACCTCTTTCCACTGAGATTCATAACCAAATTTTTTAATATTGTAAACAATAAAATTTCCACAAAACAAATTTCTTATCTCTTTTGCTAACAACAACTCAATTGGTAGCTATTTTAAGGCTAAAGAAAGTATTTCCATGAGTTAGTGTTTCTGCATCTTGTTTATAATTAAATTGAACCCGCTGTGATATCGATTAGATGATCGGAATTAGCCTACAACTGAAAACGGGAGCCCTCAAGTGCTGGATTTGAAAACACAGATGAATATCATCAGGACCATTCTCTTATTATTAGTATTAAGAAGTATTTAAGAAATATTATTAGTCTAAAGAAGTATTTGATGAAATTTCAGTCTTAGGAATGAGTGAACTGAAAAGTGGCGGAGTAGGAAATCAAATTCAAAGTTTTGAGAGAATAGTTCAGCTTTAACATTTAGAAAAGTGGCAAAATTGGTAGAGCAACAGAGTCACAAGGCAATAGGTTAGGGTTTGATCACTCCCCCGAAATGGGCCAGGCCATTAAAGTGTGAACTTTAATAATAATAAT
>JABUQX010125271.1:0-34447 GCA_015478945.1 Trachelipus rathkii
ACTATGGGTTAAGGGCGAGAGAAAAAAAACCCACTGTTATCTTACTAATAAAAGTTAAAGATATTAGCCAAAAATCATCGATTTCGGATCGAACCGGCATTAACTTGTCGCTGCGTTTATTTTCGGGAAAAATATACCACCGAGGGGAGGAGCAAAGAGAAAATTAATTCTCGTTGCAAGTAGATCTGTTATTGAGGTATTTGATTTACTTTACTAGCCCGAAGATGGTGGTTTCTTTATTACAACCCTGTTCTGGCAAAACGAATCACCAGTCTAGGCCTAAGACTATGAGGTTCGGTCCTCTTTCTCAGTAGTATGCTATCATAATAGTTCCGTAGATTTACAACGATTCACTTATGTCCGCCTTCTTAAGATGTGGGTCCGGAGTGATATATAATTAAAGAGACCAGAAAGATGTCCAATCCAATCAGAGCATAGGGCTGTTTTTCTGAATACTAATCCCTGTCTCCCATGTGGTGATTACCATAAGTACGTTTTGGTCAGTTGGCACAAAAAACGTGGGTGATTAAGAAGATATCAAATAAAACATCTAAGAGAAGCTCACACCCCATCGTCTAATCCTTGTCAACCGGACACATAATCTACTTATGCGAGAGTTTCTGGTGTCCACGAGCTAATGGTTGCCAGAGAAAGAAGGCCCATTAAGCATGATCCTTGGTGGAACAAGGGAAGTTAGTTATCTTGAGTACTTGGCTAACAGCACCGCACTTAGTTGATGTTACTCTTAGGTCAAAGTGCGTTCGTGAAAGGCTTGTGTCTAAGTTTTAATTTCGTTACACAAAAAAAGGAACAGTGTGACATCTTCTTCTTATTTCAATTATTACAGTGGACACAATAGGGTTGTGGCTATAACCTTATGGTCATACTGGTTGTCGGGCCCGGCCACCGGAAGTCCTTAAGTATTATAGTCCGAAAACTCATAAGAACAAAGACCAGAACAACTAACGATAATGTTAAATTCATACTCTGTACGCTCCGTTCACTTGTAGGAGCCGCAACGAAACCGCTTCTGTTTCTATATTTACTCATTGCACCGCGTGTAGGCCCGGATCTCGAGAAACTGATATCCAATTCTTCCACTATCATTGACCCCAAAATACCAAGACAGTATGAATGTAAGAAATACTACAAATTTTGGTATCAACTTTTATTTTCCTCTTAAGCTTATCCCTTGCTGAAAGTCACTGCGAGAACTTTTCCTCGCCCGCTCAGCTTCAAATTGTCGAAGTGTGTGCGTCACTGTGACTATGGTACCTCACTTCTTAGCACAATTCCAGTTATCGTCGGCATTCAACTTGATCATATAATATATTTATTCACGCCTACAGCATGGAGTGCTCTCTTACAGTACCTATTGTTCAATTGTATCCGAAATGGAGCATATGATGTCATGACTGTGCCGTCATAATCTTTGTCATTGGCCCCGAGAGTCAGCATTACTAATTACAGTCACGCATTAGTGGACTATTAAGGTATCATTCATTTTCCTCTTTCGTAAGGTGAGACGGCCTCACAATCCCCCACCCGGTATCACAGGCCTTCCGGGTCCTCAAGACACTCGACCAATATCCAGCATATTATTTTTGTCTCTAGGTTTTGTATGATCCACTTCACATATTGGTTTATTACATCTGAGTAATAGACTTTGCGGCGTGTTCATGTGTCTAGGGCATCAAATAATCATTATATACTATAAAAGACATCTGTTTCTTTCTTCTATATTACGTTGTGAGGGTGTTTCCGAGATTGAGTTTCGTAACTTGTATTATCACTGCTGTCAAATTTTCTAATGAATCTAAAGGGATCGTCTGCATATGCTGTTTGTCCTTCCAGTGTCATGAGCCCTCAGCCAGCAAAACTACATCCAGAAATATGGTGGCATACTGATTCCGACCATTCATTGCAATCTGCATTTGTCTTGCATGTTTGCCCCTTTCTATGTGCTTTTTGAAACCAGGTTGGTCCTGAGGGCCTGATTCAATTGGGCCTGCTAGGATGGTTCTTTAAGTCCTTCATTTTTAGCCATACCTTTATCATCAACTCATTTGATTTGTAAGTGTCAAGGAAGGCTTCATCCAGTATGTTTTATGGTGTTTCGCAAATGTGTGATTTTTTTTGTTAATTGCTTTTCTTCTCTCTTCTCTTTGTTGTCCATCTTGCATTCCTCTTATACCGGTCATGTTTTCACAACCCCAAAATCAATTTGTCTCGTCGATTGATAGGTGTTCATGAGTTTGACTGACTTCTAACCCATCAAACGATCTCCCGATCATCATCTTAGCGCAGAGTCATTGTCGTTTGAGTTTATGAGTGTAATCCTTGTTATATAAAATTGAAGTTGACAGAAGATCATCAAGTTATTCTCATGTCTCTGCACCCCATCCAATGGAGAGTTTCCTATCATTTGACTTTCTATTATTATATTTCCATTCTCTTTCATTGTTCTCATCAGATGTAATATTATACTCTATTGTGGGTATCCCATTCCTCCTTTTTTTTCTGGACAAAGTTAAGACGATGTGTGAGACTGAATGGTGATGGGCTCGTAACTTGCATTTTTTTGAGATAGGTCAACTCCCTCTTTGCAGTTGGCTAGCGAATTTTGCGTGGAAGATTCACTCCGAACTAGTCTGCTACAGCCTTGTTTAAGTCTCCGGTGCGGTAACCTGTATTGTTTACGGAAACATGACCTTAGGTGCATTCAGGTAACAGCTCATCTTAAACAACTTCTGAAGCGACAGACTGACAGCATCATCATTAGTGCCAATACGTCAAAGGTAGTCCATGAGGAGCTCTAGCAATTCCTCCAGATAACTCTGGGTTTCGAGAAGACAATTTTCCTGCTTCTTCTTAGACATTTTGCTCTCAATAATCTCTTGTAGCACCGCCTTAACTCTGTCTTAGTAAGACCTTTTGAGCAGGTGGCTACATTAGAAGAAACTGTTCTCTGGTGTCCTCTTTTGTCTGTGCTTCTTTCGATCTGTTCGCTAATAATCGGATAACCTTCACCTAGATTTACACCTTTGTTCAAATAAAAATTTGTCACTTCGAGATTATTAACTGAGGAATAACTGTGTTTACCCCACTGGAACTATTGTATTCTGCTATGTGGGGGACGGGTACTTATATGTCTTTGTGAAACTGGTGTCATTAATGCAAGCCCGCTCCAGTTCAAAATCATCTATGAGTTTCCCGTGAGTCTTTAGGTATCTGCATGATTGACGTAGGCAAAACAGTCTCCTCAGAGTTACTTTTTAGATTTATTCTAATCTTTCATCAATCATCCCAATGACATCCTCTTCGTGGTCATGGCTCTTCAAACTTCAATTTCTTCGGATTGGCCCTAAATTTCTTCAAAGCTGAGAGAGTGTGCTTGAGTTGGGTCATGGCCCTCTGGATCAGCCCCGCTGTTGACGAGTTGAGGGGGAGTGATCAATTCCTGCCCTGTCCTCTCTCTTCACCTTGTCTGTCTCCACTTGAAGCTTTTCCGTTCAAGGCAAATTCCCTATCTTTTTTTCCATCTAGGCCCTTGCTGCCTATGCGAATTTTGAACATGCGAAGAGGCTGTCTCTCCCCCTGGGATACTGACAGATTGACCTTCCGATAGGAACGAGGTTCAACGCGGCGTGTACGTTATTTACTGACAGGGGCCTCTCTATGCGAAGATGCTTATCCGGTTGCTGTAACTTTTTAAACTGGGCAAGGGGCCTCCCTACGAAAAGAATGCTATCCGCAGCACGTGCCGGGTGGTTTAGCGAAAACAATTGGTTCGAACTCCTTTGTTCTCCCCCTCTAGGCCCCTCGGGCCGGGGTATGACTGCTCCCTTTTCCCTGAGGCTCTTAATCCTTTTAAAGATTCCCGTCAGAAAATTCTCTAACCAAATAACATGTCCTTGTGGATCGGCAAGATCGGAACGTCTATTCTCTATCTCCTTTATAGCATTTTGCGGAAAATAAGTTCAGAGTGATGGAATGTTAGACAACACGTTGCTAACCTAAAAGAATGTCCCAGCTATTCTCAGCCATCTATATCACTCCTTGAATGTGGTGAGGTAATACTCTCATGCAGGCAGATATAACGTATTTCTCCCTTTAATGCCGTTGGCTTATTGTTCACCCCCTGTATTACTAAATCGGTCTTACGGAGGGGTACTTTAAAGTTTCCCTCTTTTTCCATTGTTTTGAGCCGGCGGGCGGTGACAAACTGGACTAAACTAGATCCTGTGTCAAACCAAAACTTTGGTCTTCCGTCTCCATACTACTCAAAAGGAGCAAGTAGACACTTCGTGTAAAAGTTTGTCGTCAGCCTAAAGATTGCTGCAGCGACTCCTTTTCTTTTTCTTAGCTTCCCACTTCTCTTCACTCTATCTCGAAACTTTCTTTCAGCACGTTTTCTTCTCTTTGCCACGATTTTAAAAATTATTCATTCTCTATTCTAACTCTGGGGAGAGAAAGTTCTTCTTCTACCTCTGCATCACCATACTCCAATTCTTCATTCACCTCCTCAACATCTTTCTGCTGGCTCTCCAGCCATATTATCATACCCTTCGCGTTAATCTTTACCTTCCCATCTGGAGGCTTGTACCCTTCCCTCTTCTTGGAAAAGGTCCTGGGCCCTCGCCTGTCTGGGTTGTAAGACTCTGGCTTTTTCGCTCTTATCCCTTTGTCCATATCAATTTTGCTATTGTATGGAGTAAACATCAGCAAGGTTTCTGGGACAGGTCTCCAAGGCGGTGCTCCTCTACAATTAGGTTGCGAACCCCTTCGATGATATGCTTTACATTCTCGGCAATAGGGCAATTCCCCAACGGCATGCTTGGGACGAGTGTCCCACCGTTTCACAAAAGAAGCACACATAGTGCTCTTTCAACTCCTGGGCGGACATCTTCTTTAAGGTGCCCTTATAACTCGGTGGAATATACCCTGTCTTCACTTCTTCTCTTTTCTTGTGAAGAGCATAACTCGGTTTTACCTCATCTCTCCTCCTTTGAGGAGTGTAACTGGGTCTCACCTAATCCCTTCCCTTATCCTCATACCTTGGCTTATGAAATGGTTCCCTTTTTCCCTGTATGAATTATTAACCCCAACCCTCTGTCTCCCTCCCGATTCCTCTTTAGAAAAACCTAGGGTGCGGAACCTGCAATTAGTCTTCTATTCTCATCTTTTAACAGGCTCCAATTTGAAATTTTGAGATCATTTTCTATCAAGTTCATTAAGTTACTCCTGTAACTAAGAAATCTTTCTCGAATCTTTCTTCCATCTCTTTCTTTCGTTTACGTTTCTGAATGACCCATCCCTGGTTTCTAGTTTTTTCATTTGTCGTAGGTGAACATGGCTTTTTATGCATCCAGAATCGTGAAGGCGGCTCTGATATCTATATAACCGGTCTTTCAACTCTAACACGAAGTCAGTGAAGATAGTCTCTCTCCCTTTTGTACTCTAAGAAGTCCAACCAGAGTTCGAAAATCGTTTTCCTCTTTCTGACAGAGGCGTAGAAAAGATCTTTAACTGAGCGAGAAAATCTTCTAATCTGGTGAATTTTGACTATTTTCTCTGAGAACGTATTTTCTGGCCTCGCTGTTCTGGTCGGATGATATAGCTGACTTTGCAAAAGTGATCTTTTGACTTTCAGTTAGTGGGCCTAAAGCATCTAGCTTTTCATTCAAAGAAGTGACGAAGTCTGGGTACAAGATTCCTTCCAGTTCTTGTTTTCCAGATGTTTGCCACATAATTTCAAATTTTCGGGCAATCGTTGAAAGCGGTGTTAAACAGATTGGTTGGGTAATAGGGGACTCCAATTGGTTGTGGAGGTATGTAGGGGTAACCTTGCCACACTCCGGGGTAGGGGTGTGGTTGGTTAGGCATGGGGTAACTACCAGGTGGCACACCTGTGTAGTAGAGAGGTGGGGGCATCGTCCCCGTGGGTAAGAACCCGTAATTTGAGGTGTTCTGTCCTGCTGGTGCACCTTCGTTGGTGTTTCCTCCCATAACTCCTCCTGTGAGGACGCTTGCTTGTTGTTGAGCAGCGTTAGGCCCAGCAGGGTTTTGGGCCGCATCCTGTTGTTGTCTGGATCGTAAGGACACTCGGGTCCCATGGGAGGTGTTTCGTTATTTCTATACCTTCCCCTTGCTTTCATTGAGGTTATGAGTTTCGAATCCACCCCAATTTCTGCGAATTTTTCTTTTAACAGTAGTGTCAACAGTAGCAGGCTTTAGCTGGAGATTCAATGTGTTGTCCAACGCAACCGTTTTTTGCATATATGGTGGAGTTTCGACCCGTGGGGAAGGGGCTCCCTCCCTTACTACCTGGGATGTCTGGCTAAGAAGAACGGTGTGGGGGTTCTGACTGGCCCTTGGTTCCAAAGGAGTTAGGATAGGGGTAATCCCTAGGGGAGCTCGTCCCCCTTCTTGGGTTATGGGCGTTTCATCTCCGCCCCCCCCCCTCCGTTTGCCTGATCTGGATTATGACCTTCGTCATTACTACCCTCATTCACTTCAATATTCTCATCATCTCTCTCTTCGTCAGCAGCACCATCATCTCCGTGCTCATCCTGGGCGAGTGGTGTCTCGGCTTCGTCATTGCTTCTTCCTTTAGCCCCTCCTATAGCGCCTGGGGGCACCTTCGTGGCCCATGCCCAGCGGACTAAGTAAGTGAGTATGAGGAATAGCAAACTTAAAAGCCAACCGACTAAAATCGTAAGATCCACCATCTTGTCTTTTTGTAATCACACAAAAAAAAATGCACAATATGTCGGTACAACGCTTAACTATCTCTACTGTATGCTCAAACAACAATGTCAACTAGTGTTGAAACTATAAATGTTGACTGCGGACTTCCTTGTTACTACTATATATATATATATATATATATATTTATGTAGAATTTTATCTAAATTTTATTATATATATAATATATATAATATAATGATACTATATATATATATATATTATATATTAGTAATATATATTTATGTAGAAATAAAATACTAAATTGCGAAAAATAGTTGTAGGGGGTTCCCAATATTTAACCAACACAGTGTCCACAGGTGGAAAACCCAACTGAAAAATATGTTGTCCGCTGATCTCATATGCTACTACTTCTACTACTCAGACTATCTTTTTACTACTATGCGATGTTAGAGCACCCATATAAAGTGTTCTAAACAGAAAATCTCCATAAATTTTTTTCGTTTCCCCAACTAAATTGTACCCCTATAATATAATATATAATATATATATATATATATATAATATATAATATATTATATATATATATAATATATATTATATATATTATAACTTATATAATATATATAATCTTAAAATATTCTTAATTTTAATCAGCTTTTGGGAATGGGGCTTTCTCAAGGCCTCTCCCTGATCAGCAATGTGGGGTTAATAATCTTGGGGGGTACACTCTATAGAGTATGATATATATATATATATATATATATATATATATATATATATATATATATATATATTATATAATATATATTATAATATATAATTATATAATTTAATATTAATATAAGTATATATATATATATATATATATGGATTAATAATAATTTATCACTTAAATTTAATTACTGCAGATATTTTCCTTTACCTTACAAGGTATTTATAAAGGTATTCTTATGTATATATATATTATATATATATATATATATATATAATTATATATATATATATATATATATTTCCTATTAAATAATAATAATATATATATATATATATATAAATTGAATATGTAATTATTAATATTATAATATAATACTATAATAAAAAGTGGGTTTGAAAATAGTTCAAGAAGAGAAAAAATGAGACTCTTACATCTCGTAAATTGTTCCATTTCCAATGCTGCTCTAAAGTATGTAACGTTTGGGCGGAATTTGAACGAAATGTTTATATATTGTGCGCATACCAACGCTTCGAGTCGGTTGGTCGGTCAAGTTTCGATTCTTCTCCGTGACTCCGACTTCGTTTAATTATAACACTTCTTCGTTCACAACTCGGCAAAACGAACAATTTTTTTCCCCCCCCCCCGGGTTTGGTCTGTGCTTAAAATAATTTCACTCTTGTTTTATTATACTTTCCTATACACTTTATAAAAGCCAAGTTAAGAAAAAGAAAAAAAAGTTTAAGGAATAGATAAAAGAATATGATAAAATAGTTATTATCTCCCTCAGTTCCCCCCAATTTCAAAATTTCCTTAATATTAAGTAGCCTTTGTTTACAAGTAATGATGGCTCATTAACAAAATATTAAAATTTTGACAAAATGGACATATGGATTAATTTATATTTAATTATAATTATTATTACTAATTTAAGTTGTGGAAATATTTTTCCAAACCAATATTAAATTATTTATATAGTATGGTTGAATAACGATGGAAGGAGAACCTTAAATAAATACACAAAATATCTACATGCAAATACTAATAATAATAATATAATGATAATAGTAGTAATTAAAATTAAAAATTTCTTTCACGATTGTAAAAATTTGAAATTAAATCCGCGTCTGCCAATAAAAGCGAATAATAGAACGATGGTCCCATGAACTATTCTCGTTACCACAGTATGCAAATAATGACATGATAATAATAATAATATAAAAAATAATAATAACTAATAAATCAGATATTTTTTTTATTTGCTAAAAAATATGGTGTATTACGGTTTATTATTTCTAATCCTGTTTATTATTTCTAATTATTTTAACGTTCGTCATATATATATATATATTCTTTAAAACAGATGTCAGTCATTCACCCATAATATCCGTTTTAATTATACATTAATGAACTTAGTTTAATATGTTATCTTATAATTCTTCATAATATAATAATGGTGTACTTTATGTACTTATATAACTTTCTTCGTATTTATTTACTATATACTTAATATATGATATTAAGTATATAGTATCTATTATATATATATATCATAGTACTAGTTCGGCTCATAAGTGTTTTGAGTGATACTCATTATTGCAAATATTGATTTGATCTATGATATCTGTTCTCTACTTACTGAGTGCGTCAAGCCTACAATAGCTTCTTTGTACCTATACCAAACTGGAGGATGTTCTGAATGACAGTCCACTAATATGCATGCGGGCCAGGGCACAGACATGTTCATAATCAGGTGAAGTTTCTCGGTCTCAATAAGTACGGTTCTGGATCCGAGGTATCAAAGTTGTCGCCAAACCTATTCTGGGCAAATATGTCTTTGTCTTAACTTACTCCCTTTATTACTTAAACAAATGCATGTGCAAAAGGAAATGGAGATTCTGAAGGCTAAGTCTTCTCAAATAGCCATCACTCTTAATTGCGCTTTGCCCAATAGGGGGACTTGTGTCAAAAGACACGTATAATTACCAATAGACAGTACATAATCAAACACTCATATTAATAGAACTCCGAGAAACGAAGAACCATACAATTAACCCCATAACGAGAGAATACCTAGGGAATATATTAAGTTTTCGATATAGTATCAACTAACGATAATTTAAAAACACATTATTTATAAAAGTTAATAAAGGTGTTCACCAATTGATTAATTACATATTTGCATAAACGACATGTGGTTGCACTTGTTATCGGCAGTTTGAGAACATAAAAATAATCTATTCCAAAACGTTTAGGATGAAGGTGCAACATTCTATTCCTATAAATATTATATTCAAAGATTATATGCTATCAGTATCTTCTTTCATTGCTTTACTAAAAGTAATTCACCATAATTTTTTCATTAGAGAGTTCTCAAAGCTCGATATGGCACTATTAAAATCATATACCATCACTCCGAAGATAAATAATATATTACTCTTATACAACGTACCATCCATCAAAGTGGAATGCTAACTAATTGTTGTACTAGATGTAAAGACACTTTACTCTCTGAGCTCAGCTGCGAAATTGATCCGTCAAATATAAATATAACAAGACTCTTGTATCACTTCTGCTTTTCTGTATAGAATACAATGCAACATACCAGAGAACAAATATATCGTATAAATATTACTAGGACTATCTTTCTTTAGCGGTTATGTGACTTATACTCTAAAATACATATATATTACAACTAATACGCAATATTCTTATATAACTATTTATTATGATTATTTATATCTATATGTATATTATATCCAATTACTATAGATAATTTGAAATTAATTTAAGCTTATATATCTAATATAATTTTCGGTATTAATTAATATATTTTAGCATATATAGGTAAAAGTTAGCATATATTAGTGAGAGTAGCTTACACTATGAGTACTGAGTATTACTTTAGTGATATACATGCTATATATCTGGTAATGGTGTTGATTATGTAATCTCACGCCCATTCAATATCATGTTAATGATGTTCATAGCGATGTAAACTGTATACATAGCACATCTACAGGTAATAGTCAATATATATCTAAAGAATTTAATATATATACTGAAATGACATTATATCTTTATATAACTTTATAGTCAGATACTACTACTACTATACTTTAATATATATATTTGATGCTTCACTATAAGCTTCGATCTTTATATAATATAGCTATTTTTCTAATCCAGTGTATATATATATAGTTGATATTTATATCGAAATAGTATATATACCGTCAAGAATATAGTACTATATTAGTACTATAATTATGTCTTAGTAGAACGGTTAATAAACAATCCCATCCTTTCTCCGACACGACTAGCGTTACGACAACAATTCTCTACAGGTTTACAAAGGGCGGGGCAAGAATGCCAAACTAGAGCGCCTTAGCAGGCTGGCACATGAGTCTCACATCTTCTTTCCGCCACTCCTTCAAGCAGGGCCTTACAGGCAAATACAGGATTTCTTATGCGTTGCATTTACCGAGCGGGAATATGTTGTGTCCTATTAGCGACTCGTCCTCTATCAAGCCTTGCATTGAATGTTCATAAAAATAAAAACGGTAGTCTTAACATGCGTTCTGTGCTATTTCGATATCTGATAAAGCATGATCTGGGAGAATCTAAATTAAAAGGTGAATACTATTTTCATATCTTTACAGGTATCTCTGATGACCTATAACTACTAGATACGAGAGAGGCAAATATTATTATATTTTTATATTTATCTACAATATAAATATATAGCTCTATATATATATTATATATATATATAAATCTATGTATATATTTATGCTGAGTTCGAATATATCATTCCGCTTTACCTAATTATTGGTACTTTTAAAATATATTTGGACTACGAAGTGCGGTCACTTATAACCTGTACTATATATAAGGTTTTATTTATTATTATAAATTTTGGTTAGAGCAAAACTAGAATTATTGATTTTCTCTGACTTGTTCGCTACTTGCGTCTCGAAGAAAGAGGAGGCTTCATCATCATTTGCACATGAGCCATTATAAAATTCCAAAATTCTTTGTATACGCAGAGTTCGAGATGAATATCATACTTAACTATCGATTCATCCACACACAACAAGCTAACATAAGTCATAGGAGCTCAGTGAAACCTTTAAAACAATCCATATTATTATACAAATTGTAATAAATTTAGATATAAAAAAAATCTAAATTGCAAGGAAGAACTTTCATAACAAACGGATCCACAACCTAACAAAGAGTTCATATTGTAAACAATTAAAAGGACGGCGGGTTCAGCGTGATTAGACCGCACGAGTGCGTGTCGGACGCTCTTTGGATCCTGATAAGGAATACTTAGGAATATATTTAGGAATGAAATCTAGAAAGTGATGTTACGGAGAACAGCAAGCGATAGGAACAATTGCTCGGGATTTGTGCGATAACGACATTCAGGGATGTACGGAGAGAGAGTTCCGATAGGCACACTATATGAGTGTGTATTCGGAGATAGAGGACGTGTATAAAGAACACACGTAGAAATATCTATGAGTGTCTTTAGTCACTCTGGTGTGTTGGTGGTAGATTAATACGGACAAAAATACGGGACCACAATTACAAAGATATATATAACGTTATATATACTTAGGAATTTGAAGACAAAACCTGTTTTCAAATATAAGATCTACCAACTAAATGTATAGCAAAAAATAAAAAAAATCATGTTAAATCAGGAGGAGTGAAAAAGTATTTTAGAACTTAGAGTTGAACAAACGCAAACAAAATACATTTGCCTTAGAACATGACAATTCCCTTCACGTCCTCAATATAAATAGTAATGAGTCACAGGTAGATTTTAGATCTCTTACCAAATCAGCGGGATTACGACAACATTAAGATACTTGGCGTATGCCTAACGACATAAAGAGAGTAAACACATGAACCGAATTGTCGCTCAAACACTCAGTCCACTAATGTCCAATAACATCGAAACGCTATCAGTGGCTAGTATTTTATAAAGCATCTATCCGAGTTTCTCAATCCATTAATTGCTGAATATCAATCAATTGAGCATATCTCATGAATCGAGTAAAAAACAGAAAATTCTAATAAATACTCATTTAACATAAAATCCGATGCATATACGAGGATTATTTAACTAGAAATGAAGGAAGTGATAATGGGGGTTCACAATATGACAGAATATTATATATATAACATATAATAATTAGGATCTTAAGTAAATATTAGCAAGTAGAATAATAAGTTATTATGAGAGATGGGTTTATGTACACACGAGGCAAAAACTCACCAATTAAACATCAATATATAGATAAAAAAAGGATTATTATCTGAAAAGGAAGTTAGAAGATTGTAGGTAAGATGGAATTTAAAATGACTGATATAACATAAATAGAAAAGAAAATAAAGGATTTGAAGGGCAAGTATTCAATATAAGCATTAACAAGAATATTAATGATGATATCAATATGGGAAGGACATGTATGTGGGAGAACATTTTAGAAATAGAAGTGTTAGAAACATGTATTATACATAGATAAGCGATGCAACATTTCAAACCATTATACATGAAGGATATTTATAGAAGGAAGATGAAAATTAATAGCAGTCATCAAGGACCAGATCCTAAAGAAACGAACTATTCATAGGAAAATATAAGAGAAGAAGAAAATTATAAAAAGTGTAAAATGTGTAAGGAAAAAGTGGATGACAGTGACCATAATTTCTGACAGGATAATGATAATACTACGGATGGGTATATATATACAGATAGACATAAGCAATTTGTAATATGATTCACATGAACCGTATTGACAAAATATACACTTGAAATAGAAACAGACAATATTGGTATCACAACCTGACAATGAATGGAAAACGAGGAAGCCATCATCTTGTATGACCATACGATCCCAACATCAATACCACACCACAAAACCGACCAGACATAGTAGTGAAGGAAAAGAGAACACAAAGTGCATCATTATAGAGATCGGAATAGTAGCGATAATAGAATAACTTTATATGAAAGAGAAAAGGAAATAAAATATGTCAGACTGAAATATGATACAAGAAGAATGTGGGGGAATGGAGGAGGTTGCAGAATTGTACCAAGTATTTGGCCTACAGGTTGTAAAGAAAAGTATGACAATTACTAAAAATAAAAAGTTCGTAACATTATGAATTAATGGATGATGGTCATGGAGGTATCAACACAAAAGCCTAGCATCTTAAAGAACTCGTGCTAGAGGAGTACCTAAGAATCCTTTCATGCCAATAGGTCCTAAGATTTTTGAGGACCTGGAATTGAAGGAATTAAAAACTCATTAATATCAGTAGAGAGAGGGAAAAAAGAAGAAAAAATCTAAAAAAAACATAATAGAACAAGGAAGAAAATATAATAAAAAAAAACTACCACAATATCATAGATTAAATATTATCATACAGAAATTATCAGAGAATCAGGGAATAGATAAAATTAAGAAGAAGAATTTGCAAAAATAATAGAACAAAAACCACGAAGGTGAAAAAGAGAGAAACGATAGACAGAGGAAATATTATTTTAACTATAACCTCATGCTCTTTGAGTAGACATTGAAGCAACTAGAAGCAGTGAGAACATGATATAAAGTGGAATGTAGTAAAAATGGATATATGTGAAAAGATACCATATATAAGAGAGAGTATCAATTGGAATCAGAAAATGAGAGGCGGGAGAAGAACACCACGAGTTATAGAAATGGATAAAGAGGAACGCCTCAGTATCATTCGAGGCCTCAACAATACAAATGAGGGAAAAATAGAACGAATGCAAAAAGAAGAGGTAAGTGGATGAGAACCCAATAATACACAGAGGGACAACCTGACTGGATTCCGCACAATAGCTACTTGGTTCACTATCAAAAATATAGTCTCAATAACACAGTAGATAGAGTTATGAGGAAATATGATTATAAAACGACACCTTCACCGATCAATATAAAAACAATATAATATATAATATTAACTAATTATATTATATTATGAATTAAAACAGATTGGGAATATAGTCTCAAAACAATATATACTAAGAACCATCCAGAAGTTATACCAATTGTTATTTTGTGATATTAAGAATCTACGACAGAACTGTATTATAGCAGTTAATAGGAGATGAGTCAATATGCAGAATAACATAGGAGTTGATAGTGAATCAAAGTGAGATGAAGAATAGGAATTAACTCATGAGAAAAAGAAATTATAATACCTTATGAAATTTAGAACTTAGAGAATATAAGAATTATACTAAAGTTAAGAAAGGAGAATTCCATTTTAAATACTATCATTTCAGTAAAATATACGATATAAGATCTAATACATGCAATATATATATAAGAACTAGTTTTTAGAATAAATTAAATAAGAATGAGAAAGAGTGATGAACATAAGGCATAATATAAATTATAGTTCATAGGGATCACTAGAAGAATAAGTTAAGGTTTTGAGCCAAGCTATAAAGTAAAGGGATATCAGTAAATGAGTTTTTGACGAAACAGGATAAAAACAATAAATAGTAATACAAAGAATGCATACAAATAATAATGGTTTCAGGGCACGGGAGTGAACGGAACAAATATATGAGTTTCACAGTGTTTCTCACTGTGTGTAAACACTGAGAAACGTGGATCAACAGGATCGTATAAGTCACTGATCCCTAGCAAGTAGAGACAGAAAATATTGAAGATATGGAGTAAAAACAATCTGATGATAATGAAAGGATCAACATAGCCAACTGAAAGACCGGATAGGAAAGAGAGAAGACACACAATAATATATAGTATTAAACCTATATCATGGAGATATTAGAGGAAAGAAATAAGATAGCTCTATCCAAAAGCGGACACTATACTATGGGAACACTCGATTGTATTAGAGAAAGACAAACAATCAGGAACCATTATTGCATACACTACAGTAATGATCTGGTATAAAGAAGTGTCAACAAGTTACTTAACAATTATCAGGATAACCCCTAATCAGATCGAGCATAACACACAAGTCTGATACTGTGCCCGGCCCGAAATTCTTGGATGCTTGCAGTTTCGGATTCTGTCGTAGTGTGTTGATCAAAAGCAGCCACCGCACGAGCAAGACCCTTGAGTTGGAGAACTCACTACGTTTATACGTCGCTCCAACACAAAATAAACCTAATCATATTCATAACATATAGTTTACCTACCCATAACAAGAAGAAGTCTTCTAACAGAATAATAAACCTTTCTCCCAAGGAAAAACTCACAATTTGCAGCATTGCATAAAAGATAAATCATAGAGTTTGAACAAAGAAGCGAAAGATATCAGTCAAGTAATGTATCAGAAACTAGTAAATGTATAGAGCATACACAAAGAATAACATTATATGAGATAACACATCAAATGATTCTCTGAAAAAGTAAGACGAACCAGAAACATCCCATATGCTTATGTTTCAAATTGATAAAGTGCAGATCAAAGCGGCTGACTGACTAGGATCTCTATAACATTATTGGTTGAAATATATACGTAGTATCATATATTAAAATAACTTTAACACTCATTAATCTAAAGACAAATAGTATAAAAACATATAGATAAGTACCTTTTTGAGAAAAGAGCAATCGAAGGGCCACAGGAAGGCTCAACCTATTGTACAATTAAAACCAAACTATGAGAGGGGACTGTTCTGAAGATCGAAGCTAGAACAATAACACTCTAATAAAAAGAGATGGTATCTGCTTCAAATGAACCTTCGTAATTTCGCGATTACCACGCTGCTAGCTTATCCATCTAGCATAGAATTATAAATAGAGTCTAGGTACAGGCATAAAGTGTTCGGAAGACATATTTTAAGAAATTATCAAATATTTGTGATGACTGGTAAAAAATGTTAGAGGAGGAGAAATAGAATGGCTGAGCAGTTTAACAACAAACTAAGCGAAAGGAATATGTAAACATTATTCAGCTTCAGTCCTTATCAATATTGTTTACTTTTTAATTTATGTCATATGCCTGAAAAAAACACAATGCACGAGCAATTAACAGTGTGACAGAGTGTATATTGTTTTGACACTTATCGATACTTTGAATCGAGAATAACTGTTATTGTTATGATCAAGTACGTTTTTGAGTAGAGATCAAAGAGATCCTAATGTTCCTTTTACCACATAAGACTTCACAAAGAGAACAAGGGATAAGCATACGATCTAGTAGAGATGGAAATATCGCATACACGATAATGACTCGGAAGTACAAAGTGCATAAACACGATTGTGAGAGCACGAGAGCACACAACATCAAAGGTATAAATCACTACATGAGTCATGATATATAAGTATTTAGGAAGATAACAGGACAAGTTGTTAAAACTACTCAAAGAAAATTACATGAAAGATGTCATCCGTTTGAGAAAAGAGTCACATATGAGTATACTATTGAGAGAGGATCGGTTAATTAGCGAGCTAGGATAAAAACTTAAGGGTTAGTATATAAAGAAATATGCCCAGTGACATTGATGTACGTACGTAGGCAATTAATGTTCGCAATCACAATAGATATCTGCACAACTGAGACGCTGTTCACAAAATCGAGTTCCTTGAGAAGATGATTCTTAGTATATCACTGCGGACGTGAAATGGCCTATCGTGAGGTTAGACTGCATCACGTATTTATTGTCTTAGCTACTGCGACGTCGAGGGTCTATATGATTTCAGAATCCCGCTGAGAGGAGCAGATAAATAACTGTGAAACTTACATATTCAATTTAATGTATATCAGATTGTATGGAAGTGAGATTATAAATCACTGGTTCCAGGACACGACCTTAAAACAAGAATTTGAGATTAATAAAAATGAGGAAATAATGTTTAAAGCACCACAAAATGATTCACTTATGATGAGGACTAATAATACTTGCATAGATATAGTATACTCGGAAACGTTAGAGAAGGAGAGTACATCGGTTGGTGGAGATAGATTCATATACAAATAAAAATTAATAGGGATGGGCACCAATAACCCTATGGTAAAAGCAGGCAGAGAAAAAAAATTTACATCAAATTTATCCACAAATCTGCTGCATAGAAAAATATACTATATCCTCATTAAAAGAATAACGGAATAAATGTAATATATCGAAAAAAATCGAATTAGTAATATAGACTAAAGAGTCCAAAGGTTAGGAGTAATAATAGAGCGAGCGAAAAATATCAAACAGGGAAATATGATTATATGAAATATTAAATATCAGCACTAAATCAAAATATCAAAAATAGATTAGAAAATAACAGTCATCGCTCGAACGATCATGTCGCGTCTATAATGGAGCTATCATATGGCGTACATGCAAAGGTTACATACTGAGCAAGTCCACTAAAATTACTAATCACATACACCCGGGACACTAGGTTAAAGAGAAATGGGCAGATGCGAAATAAGAAATATCACCTATACAGGAAGAAAGATGTGCTGTATCTATAAAATTGTTATATATGTAAGGTATATTTAAGGAGTCCCTGTGTATAATTGCATACCAGAGAAAAAAAGATTAAGATTATATTTTAAGGATCTTAGACGAGGTGACAAGAGTCGCCCATAAGGGAATGCGAAAGGATACATATTATTTCCAGCTTAGTATTAATATATATTATATACAAGGAGTAGGTGCAATATTGGAAAAAGAACATGACTAAGTCGATATATCCACTTTAAGTAATCAACATACTAATTCGGAGTCCAGTTAAGTAAGCGAGCAGTACAGATAAGGAGTGAAGTGGACAGATATGAATTCCGTACTACTATATAGACACACTTTAGAATGAAGTCCATAGTTAGAAGAGGGACTGGAATTGAGGGACAGATTTATATGAAATGTGTATTCTCTGTCACCCTTATCAATTTCACCTGCTTTAAATAATAATAGAAGGTAAGGTGCGAGATTTATAATAATAACCGAGATCTTGTGAACTAACACGTGATCATCATAGTCGAAGTCAAAATCGCCTTGCACACATAATGACTTTGGTAATATTGCATTTATTAAGATTAGAAATATTCCTATTTATTTCAAAATTAGAAGTTCAAAGTTTCAAAGTCTATCTCATAAAGGATAAGTGGGTCCTACTATTATATTGTTTAAATATATATATTATATATTTATGTTCAAGAATAATAGGATAACTTATTTTATACATTCTAATCAAAAATATTAGTTAGAGTCAACAGTAATTGTGATGTATGTGAATGGTGAGAGGATTCCAGCATGGATAACTAAGAGCATAGACTGAGTATCGGTTCCGAATCTCAGACTAGGAGATGATCAAGCAAAATATCTTGGTGGTAAGAGAATAGGTTTCTTAAAAAACAACAGTACGTTTGGTGTACAACAAAGAGGTTTTTAGAGGTGTGTAGTTGATTTATATCTAAAAACACATACAGTGAAGTATACAAAAAGAATGGCGTGTTGACTGAGAATTTTTGTCTGGTGCACACAATAGAGGAGCATGACTGATAAGCAAAAAAGACCCAAGAGTATTATAACCTTTACTTAATAACCCAAGCAAATGAGAGTACAAAATATCTCGATAGAATCACCGGCTTGCCTTTTGTTTCATTAAAATCTGCTTACGAGATGAGTTGGCCAACATAAATATTTAAACATTACTCATTTAGTTAATAAAGACAAATATTCGCAATATTTTACTAAATATAACAAGAGTATATTACTATGAGAGAGAGATGAACAATCTAAACTCAATAACACGAGCTGAAGTACACAATAAATCTATCTAAAAAAACAATAAAATAAAAATAATAAAAAAAAATGCGAGAGCAATGTATAAAACACAACGCTAGTTAATATCAATAAAATTCTTAATATTAACACAACATTAACAACAACACCACTATCAAACTCTTAATAGGATAAGCAAGCAGTAAAAAACAAACATAATATTCAATAAAATACCCAATCATTGCCGTTTATTTATTTAACATATAATTATTTATTTATTTTACATGTTTAAAATATATATAATTAGGAAACAATTTAAATTAACACACCATCATTCGTAATATTACAAACCCACAAATCAGAAATTAGAATTACAAGAATATTAAAAATAATAAAGTAACTAACCCACACTGCAGACCATATAAATAATCATTATCCGCATTAACCCTTGCAAATCTTAAATAGATTAAATCTCTAAATTTTATCAAACTCTGAATAACAGCAGAACAAATGCAAAATAATGCCACACGAAAAATAACAAAACATTACGAGCGTCATGCAGATACACATCCAATTGTACTTATCTATAATTCCACACTAAACATAAATAACGAAATTATTACAAAGTATTCTCCGCATACAAATAACACATACAAGCGATTTTAATAATAGATTATCTCGAGTTGTGCTGTTTTCAGGGTACTCAAGATAGGATAATCTGGCAGCGGAATATAATTTTCTGCTTACACTAGTGAAAACTTATATCAGCTCATTAGGTATTCCTTATTTTACCTTGTTTCACTTAAGGAAAGCTTAATATGCGAGGTAATTTAGTGGTGAGTTACAAAGCGAGTGATATATTGAACACTCCAGTGAGTAGGCTCAGAGAAGAGGGATTATATGCATTCTTAGGCGCAGACCAAATGAAGGGGAGCAAATATGGATCCTTCTCAGAATGAAGGGGGTAAAAAAACTGTCGTTGTGCTGAACCAGTTTTTTCCCGTTCACAAAACTGGAAAAAGCAATATCAGCCATAAGCCATACAATATATAATAATAATAAAATAATATTAAAAATAAGATAATAATAATAATAATATAATAATAATAATAATAATAATAATACATAATAAATAATAATAATAATATATAAATAATAATAATAATTATTATTATTATTAATTACTGATGTATAATTAATAGTAAAAGTAATAATAATAAAATTTATTTTCAGTATTGGCAGCTCATGATAAGCATCCAAATAGTGAATTTATAATACTTACATAAACCCATCCTTATGTAGACCAAAAAAAGCCTATTTTGATGGCTATCGTAAACCAAAGGAAGGGCTATTCAAAAGTTGCAATGAAAGCTAAAATCTCCCATATACCAGAAATAATGCCTTGAAGAAAAGGATTCTATTAAGTTACTATATCATGAAAGAAGGGACATCAGGAAGAAGACACATAAGAAAATCTGATCAAAAGAGAAACTAAATATTGAAAACTCACCTTGATAACAAGAAATTGTACAGGATGTATAGAATGGAAAAATGCATCGTCAGAATTTTGGAAAAGGACCAAATAGTACTAAACAAGGAGAATTGCTATTTGCAGATGTTTGTGGACCATTTCAAGTATTATCAAACTCAGGTTATAAATATTTTGTATGTTTCAAAGATGATTTCTCAAAAATGAGATTTGTATATTTTATTAAAGAAAAATCGGAAGTTGTAGAAAAATTGGAGCAAGTACTTGAAGAAGCAAAAGTACAAGGACATCCAATCATAAAATTTTTAAGTGATAATGGCTTAGAATTTAATAATAATTTAGTTAAAAAACTTAAAAAGCTTTTACATAAATATGGAGTAAGACAAAGGTTAACGGCTCCGTATACTCCACAACAAAATAGAGGGGAAAAAGAAAATAGAACGCTAGTTGAAGCGGCTAGATCACTCATGTATTCAAAAGTAAAATTTCCACAGGAGTGTTGGGCAGAATTAATTAACACAGCAGCATATACAATAAATAGAACTGGAAAATCTACTGTTGATGGGAAAACGCCTTTTGAAATCTGGTATGATAGAAAGCCCAGAATCAAGCATCTACGTGTAATCGGAACAGCATGTAGTGGGTGGATTCCAGATCAGAAAAGAAGAAAGTTAGACCCAAAAGCAAAATCAGGTGTGTTAATTGGTTATGATGGAGATGAAAGCTACAGAATATATGATCAAGCAAATAATTTTGTGTTTAGATGCAGATATGTAGTATTTGAAAGAGAAGAACTTTCAACTTCAATATCAGATGAGATAGAATCAGAAAAAGAAAATAAAAAGAAATCAAATAGAGAAAATACAGGAACTGATGACAGTACATCTATAATTAGGTTAAAACTCATCACATACAGAAACAGAATCTGATACAGAACCGTACTTGATACAGAAAATAGAATCTGATACAGAAATAGATCTGATACAGAAATAGAATGAATCTGATTCAGAAATAGAAGAACAAGATAGAAATAGTAAGCACAAAACCATTAAGAGCAGATCAGTTAATTAAAAAGCCCATCAAAGGTTTTGATACTACAGTGACTTTATCTATTAATTAGAAGAATAATGGAAGAACCTGGAAAATTATAAAGAAGCTATGCAAAGTAAGCATAGGAAAAAATGGGTTACTTCAATGAAAAATGAAATGAAATCATGAAAGAAAATCATCGTGCCAAAAATAAAACCACCAGGAAGAAACCCAATTGAAAACGAATGGAATTATAAAATTAAAAATGAATCCAGATGGGTACAGTTACAAATAAAGCAAGATTAGTTGCAAAAGGGTATGTCAGCATAAAGGAATTGACTATGAGCAAATATTGTCCAGTAACAAATAAGAGTACTGTAAGGACTTTAATAAGGTGGCAACTAAAGAAAATATGTCCATAATACAATTTGATGTTCCAACAGCCTATTTTTGGTAACGGAATTTTTAATTCAGAAGAAATTTAATTGCTGTTTTAAAGGTTTTGAAGATGGAACAGACAAAGTATGCAAATTAAAACGCAAGTTTGTATGGGCTTAAGCAACACCAAGATGCTGGAATGAAAGACTTGCGGAAACTTTCTTCAAACTTAATTTTGGTAAAAGTACAGCTGACCGCTTGTCTTTACATAAAGAAAACAGAAATGGACTATAAAATCATAACTTGCATGTATATGTTGATGGATGGACTATGTTGCATCACAAGTCGGCAATTGCATAGAAATTTTAGAAGAATTAAAACAGATATTCAAAATAACATATAAACCTGCAACTATTTTTTAGGAATTGAAATTGAATCAAGAAATGATGGTTCTATAAGAAACATTAAGTCATCTGCTATAACTAAAAGAAATAAGGGAAATTCGTTGCTTCTCCATCGCCATCACAGTATGCCTCCAGTTTATAAAAGATAATGGATGAAAAGTGCATGAGGGACTATGTGTGGAAATCGCATTTCGAGACTTCTCGGAGACAATGCGCTATTAGATATTCATTTGCTGTTAATTATCTTGCCAGAAGTGTAGAAAATCCATCAATAGAAGATTTTACAAAAGTTAAAAGAGTGTTCAGATACTTGAAGGGTACACAAGAGAAAGGTAGTATTTATAAATGTGATTCTGGGAACAAATCATCTGGAAGGTACAGTGATGCCAGATCATCTGGGGATCAGAATCAGGGATTCAACATACTGGAATTTGGTTTGTTTATATGCTGGTGAGCAATTTCTATGGAGTAGTCAGGCAGAAAATTTACCTTGCCTTATAAAACTGTTGTCCATTATGGCAAAGCAAGTGAAGCAACAAAAGAAAATTGTGTGGCTTCCTCAACTATTGAAGAAATTAAGAATCTTCAAGAAACTAACTCTGGATTGCAGATGAAGGCAGCTATTAAACTCCAGTAAGAATCCATAATTTCACAAAAGGACCAACATATAAAAGTACGCCATTTCTTCATTAGAGAAAAGTTCAAAATGATGAAATAGAAGTACTCAAGTAGCAGTGAGAATCAACTTGCAGATGGACTCACAAAGCTTCTACATCAACCAAGATTAATGATGCTGAAATGGAATTGGAATTGGACTAACGCAACGTTCAGAATAACATAATGTAGGTCCTACATATTATGTTCTGTTTTAGTGCCTGTAAGTATTTTTAAATATTTTTTTTTGGGTTCTATGCCAGTAGAGAGAATTCTGGCAACATGGCCATATTTAACTAATGTATCATGGTCTTGTTTATTACGGTTTAAATAGATATAGCGTGAATCCTCTTGATGTATAAACACGCATGTGTATTTTAGGGTTAGTATTTAGTAAATATCCATTTTATTTATTCTGTGTTTCATTATTCATATGTAGGTTGTTACCAGTAGAAGCGATCTACTTTAACAGCTTATAAAATGATTTCGGCAGCCTTCTCGAAGTTTCTAATCCCTTAAGCCAAGTATCAATCTTATAGTCATTTGCATCTCCAGAATCGCTCAGCGCGCTCACAAGCGTTAAAACCCCTTATTCTAAAAAACACAATGAATGTTATCTGCTGTGCAACAATTTCTTCGGCTGCTTTATTCCCGCAAGAAACATATTATTTTATGTTGGTAAATCCCCCCCCCCCCTCCTTCTATGTAGGGGTGACTGGCAATGAAAATCGCTGCAAAGAGAGGCCAAAAGGCACCCCTCCATGTTCGAGTGTGTCCAGGTAACCTCCCGGATGGCTATTGACAACAAGGTTACATTACCACTCAACCGATACTTCCTGCTCTCGACAAGGTTTCGATCTATTGCAAGAGCGTTGGACGAATGATCAGCAGGGAGCGAACTTATGAAAATATAAAGCGATATCGGGGAGTTGGTCTTCCCTCACCGACAAACGTTACTCCGAGGTGAATACTTGCACGCCTGGCCGTATTGGCCACACTAGAATATCACTTCACAAGTACTATATGTTGCCACAATTTTGTCGAAGTCTACCCCGAAACTCTGTTTGCCATATCTTCATTGATTGTTCCCACTGGACCCTATTTGCCGCCGTCATTTTTCCTACTTTACGGTCATAACACCATCCAAAAGATTATTCCATATCTTATCCGAATCTTCCCACTTTAGTAGTACTCTAATTTTCTTGTTTCTACAACGACGTGATGTTCTTTATAATATTTGTTTTGTTCACGTAATACTAAGGACTTTATAATGCAAGGATGTATCTTTTTGTTTAGTTTTTATTTAGTTTTAATTGGACTGATATTCATCTTCTCTATTCAAATCCTCTTTTGACGTTTGAAATAGTATGACCTCCAGGAACCCTCGCCATGTTGATTTTTTCAACCTCAGTGTGGCCACTAATTGTGAAGCCGATGGTGGGTCTGTACACTGCTCAAAAAAAATAAAATAAATAAAATAAAAAAAAAATATATGATGATATTATATATATATATATATATATATATATATATATATATATATTAGAAAATAATATATTAAATAGACAATAATATATATATATAATCGGTATATATATATATATATAATTATTATATATATATATATATATATATATATATATATATTAAGTATATATATATATATATATATATATATACATACTATATATATATATATATTAACACAAAGGTGGGCACCGTTAATGAAGAAAGTTAACGCCGTTAATCCTTAATCGTTAACAAAAATTATTAACGACGTTAATCCATTAAAAGCGTTATTCAGTAAAGAATGTGACGGAAGTTAACGTTAATCGTCTTCAAATATGTAGGAATAGTAATAATTTTTCATAAACAATTTTTAAAAAATATTCATAAAGATTGCAAGAAATTATAAATAATAATATGCTATCAAGTCTTAAACTTAAAAGACTTAAACAATTTAGGCTTTGACCTAGCAGATACTTTTGCGCTTGCCAAAGAATACTTCAAAGAATTATACTTAAATTAAATACATTTTTATAGTATATATTGTTGGTAAAATAATTGGATATAACAACTAACAGTTTAAATACAAATATGTATAATTTTTTTTTATAATTTACAACGCTTATTAGGCCTACGTCTTATATTTTTCACTAGTCAAAAAGAAGAAAGTTTCAGTAACGAACGAAAGAAGTACCTCATTAAACAGGCAACAGTCACTAATCTTTGTTGTTTGTCTTCAGCGGAACCAATAAGAAATGTAGAATACAGATAAGAAAACCATGTAACATAACTAAACGGGATAATAACCATGTAAGAAATAAACACATTTTGAGGCATTGAGAGGAGCGTTAGGACAATTTTGGAAAAAAAAAGTTTGTTGTGGAAATCGAAATCTAAATACAATTTAAAATCTGATAAGAAAATGTTTTATAAACTCGTAATTACGACTAACGGTTAACAGATGTCAGGGGGAAATTAACTCGTTAACGTTATTCACAAAATGTACTCGTTAAATATCTTTTCTTTTCGAACTTTAACGAAAGCGTTAAATATTGGAAAAATTAACGAGTTTAATAACGATAACGTTTTAACACGTAACTGCCCACTTTGTGTATATATATAATATATATATATATATTAATATATAGTATAATCTAATATATATATATATGATAGAATATAATATATATATATTTTACTATATATATATATATATATATATATATATATATATATATATATATATATATATTATATATATAATAATATATGACAGAAATAAGGGTTTTGAAAAAAGGCGTATTTTCAATTTCCTACCTAACAGGTTTCTAAGCAAGATATTGGGATGGGAATTGCAGCATATCAAAATTCAACGTATAAGGGTATCAAAAATGTTTTGAAAAAAAAAAAAAAAAAAGTTACTATTTTTTTTAATTTTTGAAAAGTAAATGGATTTTTTTCAAGTAAAATTTTTGTATTTTGTAAAGTTTTTTATTTATTCAGCACATGTTAAACTTCAAGCTATAGTTTTAATTTTATAGGAAATTGGCTAATTTTCATAAAATAATCTAATTCGCTTGAAAAATTGACGACCTTGGTCTTTCCTAAACGAAGATCTAATAGGCGAGTCATTTTAACCCCAAAGAACCCGTACGTGTCCAAAAAAAAATTTGACGAACCCGTTCTAGGGATAAACATGCTGTTCAGAGTCATCCTCGAATATTCTCCTTTTAATATTAATTTCTTCCAGAGTCATCATTACTATTTGATAAGGCAATTTCTTGCATACCTTCCAAATTTCTGTGCTTATTAAACTGTAATTTTATATTATGCTTATAATTAGATTCATATTTGCACTCAGAACATTTAAATAACTTAACTTTTTTTTTTCTCCCTTTCAAGGGGTTATTAGATCTATAGGTTTTTAGATCTTAGGTGTCCGTGGTCAAACCTTGACCATAAGGACATTCCAAAAAAAATGTTTTTACCCAAATCCTAACACAAGTCGTAAGATTGCAATGCTCTTTCTGGCAACCATTAAGCTCAATTCTAGTGTGTTGACAGATACTGGGAGCTTCTCTAGATGTTTTAGTTGAATCTTCTTTATTACACCCAGCGTTCAAACTACTATGGGAATCACCACGATGTCATTGGTATTCCACATTCTTCTGATGATGCAAATTTCCTTAATAAACTCCTTTATTAAGGGCATATACTAATCTGTAACTTTATAGGATTGTTCGGGACCGAACCTCAGTCCTAAGAACAATCCTCATATTTTCCCTTTCCTCGGTGTCTCACCGATATCCCAGTCCAGTTCTTAATATGTTTAAGTTCTTCTTGATCACCGTCATACTCGGCTCCAGTGTGGATACCTGTACCGGGAGCCTCTCAAAATGTTTTTCCAGGCTTTTTTTTATTATTCCGTAGCTCCCACTATTTCAATGTTGTCAATGCTCCATATTCTCCCGAGTTCGTATTTCAGTCTCTGGTATTTAAGTTCTTTTTCTCTTTCGTAGGCTGAGACGCCTCCATCCCACGGTATCCCGACCTCTATTATCCAGCATTTATTGTCAGTTTTGTTATGGATCACTATATCTGGTTTATAATGAGTGACTTGTGCGTCTGTTGGGATATTGTAATCATAAGTATTAAGACTCTGTTATTTTCTTCTATATTATTTGGGTGATGTTCCCAGTGGTTGCCTGTATTTACTCTGTCAAATTTTCTACATAATCTAAAGTGGATCAGTCTGCATATGCTGTTGTGTCTTTCAGTGTATGAGCCCCTCAGCAGCAAAACCTCACATCCAGATAATATGTGGCATACTGATTCCGACCATTCATTGCACATTCTGCATTTGTCTGCTATGTTTTGGCCCTTCATGTGCTTTTGAAACCCAGTTGTCCTGAGGGCCTGATCTTGGGCTGCTAGGATGGTTCTTTTCGTCTTCACTTTTTAGCCATCCTTTTATCATCACCTCATTTGATTTGTAAGTGTCAAAGAAGGCTTCATCCAGTATGTTTTTTAATGGTTTTTCCAAATGTGCTGAATTTTTCCATTGTTCTAGTTTGCTTCTTCTCTCTCTCTTTTGTATGTCATCTTGGACATTCTTTATTTCTCTCTCCAAACTTTCATTGTTTTCTGACTTTCTCCATCAAATATACATCTCCTTAGGTAATCATTCCGATTTTTTTTATAAATTGACTGTTGAAGAAGGTTTCAAAGCTTTCATGTTCATTTCGCACCCATCCAATGAATCTTCCATCATTGCCTTTCAAGAATATTTCCCAAGATACATTTTTTTTTATTTCAGATTTGTGATATAATATCTATTGTGGGTCTCCCATTCCTCTTTTTTTTTCTGGATACCTAGCATGTATCCGTGCATACACCACTGATTTTTGTAGGCTCATCTTATGTGCCGTGCAGCATTTTCCTGGTCATAACATCCAGCTTGTTTAAGTCTTCTTGCATCCAATAAATAATAACCATATGAGAGTACCGGGATCGCCAAGGTGTTAATGCTTGCATCTTGTTTCTAGGGTTCAATTCCGATTTCAAGATTAATTTTAATCTTCTCCTATATTCTTTTTTTTATTTTTCCCTTCATTATGTTGTTTTCTATTTTTTCTGACTCTTCTATTCCGCGATATTTATACGTGCGTTCTTGTTCCATTCTCTTTAATATATCTCCTTCAATTTCTATGTTCTCACATTCTATTCTTCTGCCTTTCTTGAGTAGGCAAAAACGCACATTTTCTAGCCCAAATCCATGCATATGTCATTGGAAAACCTTTTTTACTATTTGTATTTGTTTAAAATGGATGGTTTCTCCCTTTTGTCGGAACGAGTAAGAGTTTAGAGTCGTCCTATAAACTAGGGTGGAAATTATTTTGGTTTCCTTCTCGGTTTTTCGAATTTAAAACGATATTCCATTCCGCAAAACATTAATTAAGCACTCCAGAGGATTAATGGCAAGCACAACTATTAAGGGAGAGATTGGAGTCCCTCCCCTGGAATATTCCTCGCCTTAATTTTACTTCTTTTATTACCAAAGTTCCTTCTTCATAATGGAGATTTATATTAACTTTCCATATCTCATGTATTTTCTATGAACCTTATAATTCAGGGCTAATTTTATATTTTTAAAAACTTCTCTGAATCCCAATTGTGAGGAACACTATCGTAGGCCTTTTATAGTCCTATCCATGCATAACTTAGGTTTTTCTTCTGGGCCCTCCTCGAATTTTCTGTAATCATTTTGTTGATGAGTAGTTCCATAACTATTTTTACAACATCCTTTTTGTTCTTCGCTTATGATGTTATTGTTATCCAAATGTCCTTGGATCCTTTTTGCCAACACTCCCGTAAATACCTTACAAAAGGTTGGCAGACACGTGATGGGTCTATACTTTTCTGTTCTCTGGGTTTCTTCTTCACTTTTTGGGATGAGCACAGTTTCTCCAGTTGTTAGCCCCTGAGGAATTTCTTCTCTTCCATACTCCATGCTTAAGCATGTGTGTTTTAAGATATATTTACGATTGCATTCATAGCTGCACACAGAACATTTAAATAATTTACATTTGCAATCTCCATTGAAACAGCCTTCTTAAGACATGTTTAAGATTACATTCAAAGCTGCAATCAGAACACTTAAATAACTTTTTTTTTTTAAACCTCTCTTTTGAGGGTACTCTCGGTGCTACACCGTCCCCAAACCTTGGGTTAAGGCATAGCACCGCACACTCAACTCCCAAGACTAACCTTATTATGCCAAGGCCTTTCCTTTAATTGCTTCTATTTAGCACCTCCTCTGTTTCCATTTTAAGGCAGGGATTCTTGTTCTAGATATATACTAGAGAGGTTTTACCGGCTCAGGGACCCCACCACCACCGGCACTACTTTACCTCCTGCCAATCTCCCACATCCTTTCATGATGGCGTTAATCTTTAATCTTGTATTTTATTTCTTTTCCTTTCGAGAGGGCCACCTTTTAATCGTTGAACAAACCAACCTCTATTAATTGACATTTTCTGTTTTTATTCCTAATACAATATCCGGTCTATTACTTGGTACAAATATGTCGGTATGCCAAAATCATATAGAATTTGGATTATGATTATTATCTACTATTGCGAGGGTTTATAATCCAGTGATTATTAGGATTATCAATATTATATAGTTTGCAGAGTCTGTAATGAATGAGCTTGCATATGGTAATTATGTCTTCCGTATATAGTCCCAATACTAGGCAGAGTCTTTCACATCCGGATATATATGGGGGCACAGTCCTCTGAGAATTCCACACATCCCACTCTATCAGAGCCATCGTTACTCCTTCGATATGCTTTTTTGAACCAATTGGTTCTTAAGCACCAATCCTGAGCTGTAATCCAGAGTTCTCTCATCATTTATTTTCAAAAAAATCCCCTCGCAGCGTTTCTAATAAGTTTTCTTATTGATAAAGGGCCTGTCAGTACTTTTCTTTTTGAAAAGTCGTTTGGCATGCCTATGTTCTTCCATTCTACAGTATCGGCTTTCTTTCTTGCTGCTTATAAGATCCTTTAAAATTTTAGTTCTTTATTTGAGGTTTTTCTCATTCCATCCTTCTGTGTTCTGATATCGATGTTAAATTCATGGAGGTAGTCATTTTGCCTTTTTTGTTATTGAAGTTTGTTCCAGCCTTGCATCTTCACTGTTCTTTAACCAGACCAATGAATTTGTTCCTTTTCCCTTCTATTCATATCCTGCTAATACTACTAATTGTCATTTTTGTGGGTTCTATCTATATGTGGCATTCCCATACCTCCTTCATTTCTCGGGATGTATATACGGGCTGTGCACTGGTTTTTGTAGATTATTTTGTGTGCATGGAGGAGTTTCCTTGTTGTTGTGTCTAGTGTATTTATTTCATGCTGGTACCAGTCTATAATTCCAAAACTATACGGTATCTCATTACTGGCATTGCCAATACCTTAATTGCCTCTATTTTGTTTTTTGGTTTTAATTCAGTTTTAATTCACATTTGAATGATTAAGCATGCGTCTTTTAAAGTTTCTTTTGTCATTACATTCATAGCTACACTAAGAACATTTAAATAACTTTATATTTGCATGGATAAGAACATGTATCTTCAAATCCCTTTTGTCCTTACATCCATATGTACACTCAGAATATTTAAATAATTTTATATTTGTATGCTTATTAAGCGTGTATATTTTTAAGCTATGTTTCTCAGTATACTCACAGCTGCACTCGGAACATTTAAATAATTGTCTTTTTTCTTTTGACTGATGCTTAAGCATGTGTCTTTTCAAGTTCTCCTTACGATTGAATTCAAAACTGCACTCAGCACATTTAAATAAAGTTTCATTTCCATGCTTACGCATGTGAATGTTTAAGTGTCCTTTATGATTAGTTTCATAGCTACATTCAGAACATTTAAATAACTTAATATTTGAGTGATTAAGAACATGTACTTTCATATCCCCTTTGGTATTACATTCATATACACATTCAGAACATTTAAATAACTTTACTTTTTTTTCTTTTATAAACATTTCTTTTGAGGGTACTCTCGGTGCTACACCGTCCCCAAACCTAAGGTTTATGGCATGCACGCGCACACTCACTCGCCAAGATTACCTTATTATGCAAGGCTTCCTTTAATTGCTTCTATAGCTACCTCCTCTGTTCCAATTTTAGCAGGAATCTTTTCTAGATATGTCACTAGAGAGGTTTTTACCGCTCCAAGGGACCATACCACCACCGGCACTACCTCTACCTCCTCCATCTCCCACATCCTTCTGATGGCGTATCTTAATCTTTGGTATTTTATTTCTTTCTCCCTTTCGTAGAGGGCCACCTTTTCATCGTATGGGACATCTACTCCTATTAGTTGACATTTTCTTGTGCTTTATTAACTAAAACAATATCCGGTCTATTACTTGGTACAAATAAGTCGGTGGGTATGCAAAAATCATATAGAATTTGGATATGGTCATTATCTACTATTGCAGGGGGTTTATAATTCCAGTGATTATTAGGAGTATCAATATTATATAGTTTGCAGAGTCTGTAGTGAATGAATGAGATTGCATATGGTATTATGTCTTTTCGTATATAGTCATTCCCATACGTAGCAGAGTCTCACATCCGGACAATATATGGGCACAGTCTCTGAGAATTCCCACACTTCCTACAAATCATCAGAGCCATCGAGCTCCCTTCGATATGGCTTTTTTGAACCAATTGGGTTCTTTAAGCACCAATCCTGAGCTTAATCAGAGTTCTCTTCATCATTGTATTTTCAAAAATCCACACGCAATTGTTTCTATAGATTTTTCTTTTTATTGATAAAGGCCTTGTTCAGTACTTCTTTTTTTTAAAGTGTTGGGCATGTCTATGTTCTTCCCATTCTACAACATACAATCAAAATTTACCTGCTTTATAAATTCCTTAAGATTTTAGTTCTTTCTTTGAGGTTTTTTCTCATTCCATCCATTCTGTGTTCTGATATCGATGTTAAATTCATGGAGGTAGTCATTTGCCTTTTTTGTTATTGAAGTTGTTCCAGCCTTTCTTCATGTTCTTTTAACCAACCAATGAATTTGGTTCCTTTTCCTTCTATATATTTTGCTAATCCCTACTATTTAATTTTTGTGGGTTCTATCTATATGTGGCATTCCAATACCTCCTTAATCTCTCGGGATGTATATACGGGCTGTGCACTGGTTTTTTGAAGATTATTTTGTGTGCATGGAGGAGTTTCCTTGTTGTTGTGTCTAGAGCAGCGTTTCTCAACCTTTTAAGTCTCGCGACCCCCCGAAAGCCAAAACGCAAACTGTTAGTAACCTCGCGACCCATAATTACCCATAATATATATGATATATATTATATATATATATATTATATATATATATATATAATATATTATTATAATATATATGTTTGTTTATATATAAATATAGTTATATATATATATAGTTTATATTATATATATATATATATACATATATTATATATATATATATTATATATATATATATAATATATATATATATGTATATATATATATATATATAATATATTATATACATTATAATAATTCCCTTAATAAAGATGGCTTTTGATGCATTAAGTATACCTATAATTTTTATTTTATTAAATATTAACTTTTTTATAAATAACAACTGTGTAACATTTGATTATAAAAATTTTATTTTTTGTGACCCACCGTATATTCGCTCGCGGCCCCCTTTTGGGGCGCGACCCCCCGGTTGAGAAACGCTGGTCTAGAGTATTTATTTCATGCTGGTACCAGTCTATAATTCCAAAACTATATCTCATTACTGGCATTGCCAGTACCTTAATTGCTTCTATTTTGTTTTTTGGTTTTAATTCAGTTTTTAATATTTTCTTCCCTCTTGAGATGTATTCCTTTTTAATTCTCTCTTTCATAATTGTGTTTTCAATCCTGTCCGATTCCTCTACTCCAAGGTATTTGTACGTTCCTTCTTGTTCCAGTTCTTTGATTTCCATGTTATTTACCATGATGTTTTCAGCGTGTATATTTCTACCTTTGTTCATAACTATGAAAGCACACTTTTCCAATCCAAAATCCATTCTGATATCCGATGAAAAATCACTGACCACCTTTATCGGTCTCTCTGCCTCTCCTCTACTCGGCGCATACAGCTTTCTATCGTCCATGTAGAAGAGATGAGAGATTCTCTTTTCTTTCTTCTCTGTTCTTTTATTTATTCTGCACCCGTTCTCTAAGTTGTTGATCAGGGTACTTAAGGGGTTGAGGGCTAATAAAAATAAAAGGGGGGACATGGAGTCCCCTTAAAAATCCCTCTTTTCAGTTTTATATTTTTTTTTTCATAATTCCTTTCTCGTGTGGTAGCTTTAAATTATTTTCCACATTTCCATTACTCTTTCCCATGAATCTTTTTATTTTTCCCATCAACTTTGTAGATGCTCATTATTTCCTTTAGCCACGATGGGTACACTATCATAAGCTTTCCTGTAGTCTATCCCACGTCATGCATAGATTCTTTTTGATGCGCAAGCATGTTTTCAATTATTTTATTTATCAGTAGTTGTCTTTTGTACCATAGGTATGTCTACTACATCCTTTTGCTCTTCACTAATGATGATAGTTCCTTTCTACAATGTTTTGTTATAACCTTTGGTCAGAAACTCCAAGTTAACAACTTTGTATGTTTGGAGCATGTTTATAGTTATACTTGCCTAGGATCTTTGGTTTCTATTTCCTGGAATAAAGGGTTGGTTTCACCCGTTATGACCAGTGCGGGATGTCTACTCTTCCATCCATTATGTTATTTAAGCATTCTGTTAGAGGCTTGATTAATGATGTTAGTTTTTTAGCCATATGTTCTGGACCTTGTCCATTCCAGGTTCCTTCCAATTATTGGTCTTTTTGATTACATCCTTTACTTCTTAACTAATTTTCTGAGAGTTCATATTTCTAAATAAGATGTTTATTTCTGGGTTTATTTTTAATATTTCTTCAATCCATTCCGTATCTACATTATGCGACACATTGTTCTCATATATATATTTTTCCAAAATCCTTCGACCTCCTCTGTTTTGGGTGCATCAGCAACTGTTTTCTTGGTATTTCGTAATTCTTTATAAAATTTACCTTGAACTTCTTTGAACAGTTTTTTTTTTTTTTTTCACGCATTTCGTACCTTTTTAATCTCTTGCCTTTTGCTGCTAAAGTTAATTTTCTTCTCACAAGAGCGTGTGTTAATTTATCTCCGATTCTAATTCTTTCTCTATTTACT
>JABUQX010125272.1:0-12500 GCA_015478945.1 Trachelipus rathkii
TATATAAGATAAAGTATTATCTATATAGTCTCAATACAAATATATATATATCACATAAAATATATATATTCGTAGAATTTAAATAATATATATTAAATAATATTATTATCTAGTGAGGCGAAAGATATTAAAGTATAATATAGTCAAATAAATAAAATATATATATAAATAAAATATATTATAATAAATAAATATTAATATAGTATCTAACTAAATATATAATATACACATTCACAAATCTTATAATAGCATACATCTTATCAATAAGAGTCAGGTGCACGTCATTCTAAAACGTTATATATAGGAATAAATTATAATATAAGCCAGTTAAATTTCACCAAAAACATTAAAGATGTTATTCGAATACTACAATTATTTATTTAAATTGTTTCTTGAATTAAATCTCTAATTTCAGTAGAAAACACCTTATATTATATAGAATTATAAACTTATTATATTATTACAATTAATAATAAATATATAAATAAAATACTAACTAAATTCAATATAATAAAGAATATAATAAATTTTATTTTAAAGAATAAATAAATAAACTCATAAATAATACTGAGTCTAGATAGGTCAAGTTAAATAATAATAAATTAAAATATAATAAATAAATAAATAAATAAAATACAACTTACCAGGGATGCATAGTGATAATGTTAGAGTATAAATAGATATATAATAATAAATAAAAAATAAAATATAAATAAATAAATAAATAATACACACTAAATAAAATAATATATATAAATAATAATTAAATAATAATAAATAAATAAAATAAAAATAAATTAAATAAAAATAAATAATAAAAAGATAAATAATAATAAAATATAAATAAATAAATTAAATAATAATAAATAAATAAATAAATAATAATTAAAGAGAACTAAATGATAATATTACAATACATACTATATAATAATATAATAAATAAATATTAATAAATATAAATAAATAAAATAAACAAATAAAATATAACAAAATAAAAATTAGTAAATAAGATTGAATAAATTAAAATAAATAATAAAATAAATATATAAATTAAAACAAATAAATAATATATAATTAAATAAATATATATCCATAAATTAAATTTAAATAAATAAAAAAATTTTTAATAATAAATAAATGAATAAATAAATAAAATATAAATAAATAAATAAATTAATATATAAATAAAAATAAATACTAAATCTAGTAAATAAATTATATAAATCAGCGTATTGGAGCTAATCTTCAAAAACTTTTAAATTAAATAAATAATATAAATAATAATAATAAATAATTAAACACAAATAAAATAATAAATTAAATAAAAATAATAAATATCGCAATAAATAAAATAAATAAATAATATAAATAATATAATAATATATTATAAATAAATTAAATAAGAATAATATAAATAAGATAAAATATAAATATAATAAATATAATAAAATAAAAATAATAAATAAATAAATTAAAATATAATATAATAAATATATATATATATATTATATTATAAAAAAATATCAAATATATATATAATATATATACTAATATATATTATAATATGTATATATATATTAGTATTATATATATACGTATTATATATATATAGTCTATAAATATAATATATTATATAGTACATATATATATTCTATACATATACTCATTACTTATATTTTATATAATTACAATACATTATTAATTTAATAGTTTATATGTTATAGAATATTATAATTATAAGATGAGTCATTCGTTAATGAGTCAATGTTGGAGGATAGCCTCTACTATATATTAAATATATATGTGCGATGTACGTGTGTAGTTGGTGTCGGATAATTTCGGTTTGAATAGGGTAGATGTCACTAAGCAGGTCAAAATCTCTTGTAAGGAGAAAATTTAGATATCCAGAAAGATCCTGATATGAGGGCTATCAACATCGTATGACGAGAACAGATTGCTCGATGGACACAGTGAGCTGTGCAGGTAATTAGACCAGAGGGAGTGGCTTGTAATTCGGATGTATATGTAATATCTGTAAATGAGATTTAAAATATACTAACTGAAGTAATAAGAGTAAGTGAGTATTATTGAGTATAGTTTTGTATTAAAGATGATTGAGAGTAGACATAAATACCACTTATATATATATAGTATCTCATGAGTGTAGTATGTGTAGTTTTATATATATGTTTAGACTCAAGTTAGATAAGCAACAGGATATAATACTATAAATACTATAGTGTCTGAGTTTTAAATATTATATCTATAGTGAGATATTATTTTATATTGGAAAATGTAATAAAAATAGTATAGGAGAAAATACCGATACTTGAGCGAGTAATAGCAACATAGTACGAGTGTATGTTAAGCATTATAGCATATACATGATACCAATAATAATCATTATGAGCAATAATAAAGTAGTATATAAGTAGTATATATAATATATAAGGTGGGACTTATAGTGCCTAAATTCAATATATCTACCTTATGGTAGTGATTTATAAGTATTGAGGAGCTTATGCATACTAAGTTATGCGTAACTAATATTAGGGTCTATTTATAGCATGAGGTAATTGATGTATTTTAAACCATATCACTGTTATATATAATAATATCATTATACTATAGCATATAGCATTATATACATACATACAGAATACATAATATGCATATTATATTATATACTGAGGCTACTACTGTGAATGATAAAGTAATATAAAATATGTATCTTTATTATACTGCACATTAATGATTAAGAATTCTATCACAATTGACATCATATGTATAGCTATAATATATATATATATAATATATATATACAAATATTATCACATATAAAATGTAAGATAAATCATGGTATATATATGAAGTGAAATATTACATAATCAAACGATCAACCACCACTTATATTTTAGTCTCACATCTATATACTCTACTTTAGTAATATATATAATATTAATAGTACATAACAGTTCATTAAAATGATATAAATAACAGAGGCATTTATATGAACACGTATATTATATACAAGGATAATATAATAAATATTAATGAATGCAATAAATAATATGGAATGCAATTATCATTATAATATAAATTTTATATGTATTCGTAGATATACTCACATATTTGTTTAATTGGTGGTTACAACTTTAATATATTCGCTAACGACGAATATGAAATTAGAATAGTGTTATAACATTGATTGTCAGAAGATAAAGTTCGTCAATGACACAAAATACAATTAAATCATAAATAATTTAAATTCGCAAAATTTGACCGTTAAATTCTAAAAAGTTTAAACTCAGGATACACAAAAAAATTGTACTTGTTATGACACTTAATAAATGAATAACAATCTATCATAGTTAAATATTCACACTTATATCTGAATATAAAATATTCTTTGTATATAAGTGTTATATAATCATTATTATCGAACAACACTAATAATTATGCTGAATCACCCGTATTATGTCACTCATAATATAACTTATTAGTACTACATAAGTCCAATATACCGCAAATTTATAATCTATGTATTATCTCAATACCAGATTTTTTATATCTTTATCAATATTGATAGAGCATTTATAGTTTTGAAGAATCAAGACTTATTCATTTTATATTACCTATACTTAAAACAGTTTAATAGGTTCGCATATTAAATACATCTATATGACACGATTCTAAGAAGGCTTTAACCACTAATAGTTAGCGTTCTCATTCAGAAAAAAAATGCACAGTATTAAAATATATATATATATTCATATATATGATAATCTCTTATTATATATTCAACGAGGCGAAAATATATCTTATTATAATCAAGGGCCTAGTATATTATTATGATTAGTAGTATTATATATTTATATATATATATATATATAAGTATATACAATATGCGGGTGAATAAATACCTGGTTATGATATTTTATGCCTATATATATTTGGCAGTAGTATAAGCTCGATCCACTTAAAGTTGTTCACACTTTGCAAATAATTATATTACTGCTGGATTATGTTGTAGATAATAACATGTGTAGTGCGGGGATAATGGTACATATATTCATATATGTAGAATAATGAGACTAGTATATGATATTATAGGCATTCTCATTATGTATATATATCTCGAGCAGTACAATATATGTCACGATAGTTGGTTTATATTATCGAGACTACCAGAATAGTAATGAGCAAGTTTCTTTATCTTCTGTAAATTTAGTTACATATATGTTTTATTGTATAAGTAATATAGATATTAACAACAAATATCTTATCTAGTTATAATTAGTTATAAAATACTGATTACTGAATATAAAATAAAACGAAAAATAGAGTTACTAAAAATTCTTTTAGCTTTTCAATAATAATATCGGTGCTATTACCATTTGCTATAATAAATCGTTTTTATCAAGAATACTATTTTACTTAAAAAATAACTTTAAATATTAGAGCTACTCGTAAACATATAAAGGGAGTTTTATCACACACACATCGTGAAATTTTCTTATAAAAAAGTATAATTTATACTAGTGAGACTTACAATTTATCTATCTTAAACATGTACAAAATAGTACCTATATTTCAAATATTCAATGTTATTTCCTTTATAAAAAACTAACATATAAAAAGTCTAGCAAAAAACTATTAACAATATATTCCACAATCTTTGTGCGTACTTATTACAAATGTTTTACTATTTACTTAAAATGAACCATCTTTTTAAAGCCATTTTTCGCATATACATTCCAAAATAGTTGCCTGCAAATTCCTGATAATATTAACGCAACATAAATATAACAACTTACAGTTTTCTGTTAAGAGTAGCGTATTTTACTAAAACTACAACTTCATGTTCCTCACTGCTTTTTAATAACTATTTCATTACACTTTATACACTGTGAATCCCTTAGTCGGATCGATATACACTGATACGTTATGCAAGCAACACGACGACGTTCGAATCTCCGTCAGGCCATAGTACATATCTATCAACTGTTCTCTCCGCTGTCACTTAACCAATCCTTCGGTCTACTTGGGTCACTATGTACTATTACGTACTTTAAGGACTTTTCTTTGTGACGAGGTCACTTGAATGTTGTTTTACCGTACTCCAACTTGTATCACAGCTTTTGTAACTGATGCATCCGTAAACAGCTCCGTGATTACAGCTCCGCGAATCAGCTTCCGATTATTGATCAAGCTCCCCTAGAATGCATATAAAAATCACACTTTTTAAAAATATCAATTTATCTATTAAAATTTTTCTACCTTCAGTTATAAATTCTATTTCAGTCTATTCTTTAAGTTATTATCACATCGAGGTATTTAATCTTCTTCTTCTCGCTTCTTCAACCTTATTTAAGCACTTCTGGTGCCTCTTTTCTTCCTTTTCTTACTTTACGCTTTGGCTTCCTGCGAGTAATCTAAACTCACTTTCCGAAAATTTAGTATAAACCTATACCTTTAGTTTACATAATTTTTAGTTGGTTATCTATTTCCTTTCACTAATATCCTAATATTATTTTAATTATGAACATATAAAATAATTCAAAGTTTGTTATTGCAAAAAAAAACTTAAGAAGAAAATGAGAGAATCTCAAATAAATTATATGACAATACAATAATAATTAAATAATAATAAAATTAATAAATAATATAATTAAACCCTAACCTATAATATCACTATTCAATACTACATTTTTATATGTGGTCCGAGCCTGCCACCTATTTACTTCTAACAAACATACTCGATAGATAATAATCAATAATTATAAAATAATTTAATTATATCAACTTATAATAATTGGCCTCTCAGTTTCATTATCTGATAATTACTATTAACCTATTCCTCTGTTTTTGAAAATGAGCATTTACTGCAGTACTTCAAAAAAATAAATTATTTCTATCACAAAAATATTTATAAAAAAAAAGATTTTCTTATTTTTTTATATATAAAATAAAGTAATAAATAATTTCATAATCAAAATCTTAAAAATATATATATTATTTATTTATAACCTTATATTTAATGCCAGTCTTTTCATAATATTATAGCTTCTACTATCCAAAATTTTGCGTATTCTCATATCCTCCTTTAGTTTCTCTTAATTTAGCAAACCCTTATTTCAACAGAAATATTGAGCTAATTTTCTTTTTTTTCTTCACAATGGTGGGAAACGGGTGTTTTAGGAAACCACCACGCCTTTAATTTTCATCCGAGAAAAATATTTATGACTGGCATTAGGATTTGAGAGGATTTAGCGTTCTGTTCTTCGTGAGCACGTGTTTGAAGATTCCTTTAGGGAATTACATCGCGTGTCGCCAGTGAATGGAAGAATAGATTCTACTGCTCTACCATAAGCACAATAACTAACGAACACGTATTTAATATCACTGCAGCGCTGTCCCTAAATCTGTTCACGCATGTGATTCACATAAACTTTCTTCACATATTCTTCTGCTCTTCAGCTTGCAAGGGTACAGGGTGCGCAATAAAATCCGTAACGTGGCACATTGCCGCTGGAAGTTAAACGTTTAGAGTTTCGCGCGTTGAGAGCATCTGTGTCTTGTAAAACTCTTTAAATATATAAATCTGTTTGTGTTTAACTTTTTTTTAATATTCTTTTTTTAGTCTCTTATATTTTAATTTGAATTGTATTTTGTTAACTTTAAATCCCACATATTATCTCACACTCAGGGGCCAAGATGCCTATTCAGGAAGGGTAGTTTTGCAACCGTCCAATCATATAATTTCATTATCACCTGTTACTATATATAATAGCTCAGTCAAAATTTATATCGACAGATTGAAACATATTACATAGTATCGCATATGAGCTTTATAAATGAGTTAGAGGGAGGATTAATAATTCAGTTATATACAGTATATAGTGAGAATAATACACAGAGATGGAAGGAGTTCCACCAAACAGTGGTATATAGATATTATAAGTAGGAAAAAAGAAACACCTGTATATATATATTCTTAGCATAATGAATAGTCACATAAACCTATGAGTATACTATACTGTATGAGAATGTTAGCCAATATTATTTTATACATACATATAGCAGAACAATACTTACTGTGCGCAATTAACAGCTACTATATATACTAAATACCTTATGATATTGACTATACTATTATAAGGTATATATCTATAATATTCATATATATATATATATATTATATATATTATATATATATATTTATAGTATTATATATATATAGCTTCGCGTAAAAGGGTTTGTTATGGTGATATTATTATATCATATTATATCATATTATTTTTAATATAAAGTATAATATTATATTCAGAATATTGATCTATAAATAGCTAGTGAGCTATATGATATATAGTATATATAATATATATATAATATATATATATATAATAACCTTAATATATGAAAGTATATAAGAATGATAATAGTGACATACCACTTATCAATAGGGCGTGGTATAGCGGCATAAGGAAACTACAGGTTTCAATTAACTCTAGTATTTCATATTGGATTGGAGGGTCTGCGAGATCCCTCAACGTCTGAAGAAAAAAAAGGTTTAACTAAAGGCATAAACTATCAGTTCTCTAAATATAATATATTCAGCCAATATGAAATTCCTCTTCGGGGACTTAGGTAAATTATGACACTATATCAGAATTGTCGCAGTAAATGCTGCAAGTTCCCAAGTTAATTGGTCAAAGTAAAGGGAAATGAGAACATCATAAATGAAAAAAAAAAAAAAAAAAGGTTTATATTTCTACATACCTTAAAGAAGAACCAATGGGTTAGCTTATCAAAGCCGCTTGGGACGTTCCAATGCCCACAGTAATCCTAGTACGCCATACCGGAACTCACAAGTGTTGCTATTTACCTAAGTCGAGTCGAGAGAGAGAGAGAGAGAGAGAGAGAGAGAGAGACTATGATGTACAAGAAGAGAGATTGCACCGGGTTTGAGACACCAGATCCTCATTGGAGCCGTTAACCTAAAGAAGACTGAGAAGGAGAGAAGCAGGAAAAAAAAGGAGATCGTCAAGGCAAGATCGTAAACAGAAACTCGCATTCCATAGGCTTGCTGTGTCGAGAGGTTCAATGAGTTCATATGCAAGCAAACTACAATTTGTAGATTAGTGTAAGTGATTTATCCAAAGTAATCATATATTTATTTTTTTTAAATTCACTGTTAATAGAGCAAGGTAATTATTAATTTATGATAATAAGTCAATCTAAAGAGAGTATAGAAAAAAAACGTCAAATAGAGATAAAGGAAAAGTATTTAGAAGAGTGTTTATTTTTAAAGAAGAAGGCATATAGTAAGAGTTATATATGTAGTAATAGTATTGAGTATATGATATATAATATTTTTTATAAAGAGAAATTGAATTCAATTCAACATTGAGAGGAGTTATGAAAGAAGACCCCACCTATCCATTAGTAAACATATAATATTTCTATCTAGCAGTCATAATTAATATATATAGAGAAATTATATAAAGAATCGTGAGAATAATGAATTATTATAAAAGACGTATATATATATATATAATACATCTGAGAATATAGTATATTAATATAATATAATAAAGTAAGGTGTGAGAGTGAAGTAGACAGTAATAAATTATTGTATATAAATATATATACGAGTATTTGAAATGAAATTGAGAAGGTTCAGATTAATTATAGTTATCATCGACATTATTGAATAGGTATATTCAATATAGAAGTGTTATATGAATATAAAGTGATGCTAATGATATATATATAGTATAGAGTATAAATTGTAATTTATATAAATTATTAGATAAAATATATATATATATAATAAGTTAGTAATTAAATTAAATTATATTATATATATAATAAGTAGTGATATGTAATAATGACAAAATATGATTAATAATTAATTAAATAATAAAATACCTATACTCATATTATATTATATATATACTTATAATATATATATATATATAGAATAATTAAAAATACTATATATAAATAGTAATTGAGTATGGTAGTATAAATATAAATAGTAATAAAAGAACTATTATATATATTATATAATATAATATATATATATATTAATATATACTACTAGACTATATTATATAATAGTATACTATTAGTATAACAAAATAATATTATTATATATTGAGTTACTGTTATATATATATACAATATAAATAATAATAATCATATAATATTATTACATATATCTCATATATATATATACTATAATTTATATATATATTTATTTAATATATAATACATATATATATATCTATAAATTATATAGTGATATATTTTTATAACATATATATAATATATATATATATATATATATATTATATATAAATATAATATATATATATATATTATAATATATATATTTTATTACCTAATAATATTATATATTATATCAGAAATTTGTGATAATTGTTATACAATATATTATATTATTATTATCTTTTATATATTATATAATCTATAATACTATATATATATTATTATTATATATAGTCTACTATTATTATATATATATATACATACCTTATTATGCATATAATATATATATATAATATACTATTATAATAATAAATATATTATACATAGTATGACATAATATATAACATATATATATATATATTATAATATAATAAATATATATATTATAATATATATATAATATAATATATATATATATAATATATATATATAATATATACTGTATTATATTAAGGTAGTGATTATTTGTATTGTTAAAATGTAATTTTTGGAAATTCAAAATTCGCACCATTTAAAATTTTAACAGTATATGACAGAAAGTTAGTCTAGAAATTTCACGTCGTGTGAGTCTTGTTAAGAGCTCGCGCATCAAGGTCAAAGTTTAGAAATTTTAAGAGTTTTCTTTTTCAAGATAGTTTTTATTTCAAATTTACGTGCATTTTAAGCAAACGAGTAATGTCAGGTTTCTGATTTTTTTGTAGGTATGTCATATTCTATAAATCTGACCCTTCATCATTATCGCAGAATAATTACTTTTAGGGTTATGGCAGAAATCTCAGATTCTGTAGCTATAGAGCAGTGGAGCTATTTACCAAAGAATTGTATGTTATCCATTAGTTAGGCTTTTCTTTTGATGCTTCTTATAAGAGATTATGATTAGTGATATTAATTAACAATAAATTTTGTAATAAATTATTTTAACTAAAATATGCATCATATAATATATATTAATATAACTGGACAAGAGCCGTGATAACCTGTGCAGCTTATATTCAGATGGGTGGGTGCTTGTGTCTAGTTCTGAACCTGCTTTTTCTACAATGAAACTAGAAAAAGTTGGTTACGTGATGCTTATCGCTTTTTTGTAAACCCACATTAAAATTTATTTCACTTATATTTGAAATCTTGGAGTAGCAAGTTGCTTTTCTATACTACTTGCGATTTCAACTATATTTCAATGTTGTTATTTATTGTATATGTTTCCAAGATTACCATCTTCGGTAAAATATCTAGATTTTGAATCAGCTGTATTCTATTTTCTGAAAAATTTTTTTCTTAAGTTCAAAAAAGATTTCTGACAGTACACACACTCTCAAATAAATATGAAGTAAAGTTCGCTCCGTTATCTGAAACAATTCGGCTAGTGTGCAAGCATTCTGTGAATTATTTGCCAGAAGCTTGCCACTAAATAACAATTTTCTTAAAATATAACTACATCTTAAGGAAATTTTTCTTTGAACTTCATACAATATTTGATTTTTTTATGCAAAATTTCACGATTCAATTTATATAGAATGAATACCTGCCGCATCAGTCTTTCATGACGTTGGAAATAGCGTAAGTAAAAAATATTATATCTTTTAAAATTATAGTACTTCAATCTAATGTAATTTTCGAACCATCTTGCGATATTTTTTGGGTGTGTGTGTGCATGTGTAGGTGTGTGTGTTAGTGCGTGTGTGTAATGTGTGTGGTGTGGTGTGTATGTGGTGTAGTGTGTGTGTGTGTGTGAGTGGTGTGTTGGTGTGTTTAGTTGATGGTAGTTTTAATTAAAATTTTGAAGAAGTAGCTATTTTTTTTATGCTTTATTTTTCCTTTTTTTTGGGGCTGGAAATTTTTTCTCGAGAGGTACAGTGAGACACACACACACACACACACACACACACACACACACACACACACACACACACACACACACACACACACACACACACACACACAAGTTGGCCGAAAATTATAACATGGCATTGGATTAAATTACTATATCAAACTTTAAATTTATTTATACTATGGTAATAAATTGTAAAAATTGTCAAGGAGGAAAGTTTTTTACTTGTTGGTGAAACGACGCACAAAATTACGCGTAGTAAACTTTCGATAAACGCAGATTGCCTTAAGGTAGTAACTTGTTTTACAATACGAGAATTCATTAAAGGTCAACCTTTGCCTTGGCCTTTGCCTAAATGCTGCTGTGGATAGATGAGCGCTTTAGGCGTTATGAGAAAGCGGCGAGAATTAACAATCAAGATCATTCAAACTGCGAAAAAAAGTTAAGAAAGTTGTATGCAACATGGCAGCAATTTTTTTTTATCCAAGAACAAAAATAGGAAAAAGTTTTATGCTGCAGAATAAAAAAAATATATAAAAATATAGGTCTACATTTCTCTTCCCGTCAATGCCTTTTGAAACTTTTTTGAAAAGGATCCCTGTAAGCACAAGGAATTTTTAATATCACAAAGAAAAAGGGGCCACCATGGGTGCATGATTGGAAATGACACTATCCTTGCCTCCCTTGATAAGAGGTCAGAATTATATATTATATATATATATATATATAATAATATATATATATTCCACCATATGTAAATACCTAGTATATAGATTGATTACTGATAAATAGCAAGATGATATTCATATATATTATATATATATTTATATCACTATATATATATATATACTTATAAAAAATTGGAGATATATATATATATAATATATCTATTATAGTATATATATTTATAATAGTCATATATATATATTATAATACATACATATATATATATATATAAATATCATATATAGTATATAATACTATATATAATATATTATATATATATATATAATAATATATATATATAATATATAGTATAATATATATACGTAATGGAGATGGGGATTGGGATTATGTGAGGAGTGGGACTACGGTTGTGAGGAAGAGATGGGTGGAGTATTTTAAGTGGACTGTTTTGAATGAAGGGAGCGGGTTTAAAGGGGAGGATCATGAATATGCAGAGGGTGAGGAGGGGTAAAATGATAGTGGGGGAGGGAGGGGGAGGCATAATTCACCAAATGGGAAATGAAAAACCTTGTGAATAAGGAAAATTATAATAAAGGCAACAGTCTGCAGGCTTGGTGGGGTTGAGAAATGGGAAATTTGCAGAAGGCACGTAAAAGAGGGGTGGAGTGAATATGGTTGTAAGGTTTTA
>JABUQX010125272.1:17500-22500 GCA_015478945.1 Trachelipus rathkii
CTACCCTTCCATGATCCATAGATCTATTGATCTATTGATCTATTGATTCACGAGTCATACTTTTTACTAAAATTATCATGTTTACATACCCTAAGCAGTACATCAAAAAATCAAACCACCAAACACACTTTCTGTCCAAACGCATGATCTATTGATTCTATTGATCTATTGATCTATTGTTCAGGTCATCTTTTTACTAAAATTATCATGTTTTACACATACCCTAAAACAGTAAAATCAGTAAATCAAACCATCCAACCACCTTCCTGTCCATCCGTGATCTATTGATCTATTGATCTATTGATCTATTGATCTATTGATCTATTGATCTATTGATCTATTGATCTATTGATCTATTGATCTATTGATCTATTGATCTATTGATCTTTTGATTCAGGTCATATTTTTACTAAATTATCATGTTTTACATACCCTAAAGCAGTAAATCAGTACATCAGTTAATCAAACCACCACCCCACCCTCCTACCCTCCATGATCTAATTGATCTAACTTGATCGATTGATCTTGATTGATTCAAGTCATATTTTGTATCACATAAACACAACAACTTTTATTTATTTTGTTTTCTTTTCTTAAAAACATTTTTGTTTTTAACTAAAAACTTTATTCTTTTTATGTTCATAACTTAAAAAAATTTTGCATTTTACATACCTAAGGCAGTAAATCATGTAAATCAGTTTTAATCAAACGCAACCCACCCCACCCTCGCTAACCCTTCATGATCTATTGATCTATTGATCTATTGATCTATTGATCATTTGATCTATTGATCTATTGGATCTATTGCTTCAAGTCATATTTTGTTTAAGCATAACACAAAACTTTTATTTATTTTTGTTTTGTTTTCTTTAAACATTTTGTTTTTTATAAACATTTTTGGTTTTTATGTTTATAATTAAAAAATTTGCTATTTTTTTTACATACCCTAAAGCAGTAAAAATCAGTCCAATCAGTTAATCAAACACCCACATCTATCCTCTACCTTCCATGATCTACTGATCATTGATCTATTGATCTATTGAGGCTATTGATCTATTGATTCAAGTCATATTATAAGTATCTTTTTGAATAAACATAACATAAAAATAAATTCTTTAAATTCTTTGTTGTAGTTGTTGTTGTTGAAATGTCGTGTTTGTTGTTACATTTGTTGCAGTTGTTGTTGTTGTTGCTGTTGTTGTTGTTGTTGGTGTGTGTTGTTGTTGTTGTTGTTTGTTGTTGTTTGTGTTGTTGTTGTTGTTTGTTGTTGTTGTTGTTGGGTTGTTGTTGTTTTGTTGTTTTGTTGTTGTTGTTGTTGTTGTTTGTTGTTGTTGTTGTTGTTGCTTGTTGTTTGTTGTTTGTTTGTTTGTTTTATCAAAATTTCAAGTTAAATGAAAATATTCAACACTTTTTCAAAACATATCTCTAAAATATTACATGTTAATTTTACAATAACATTGTAATATTGAAAACTAAACAAAAATATATCTTATCCTAGCCTAACTGACATACAGCAAACATAAACAGGAACTAAAAAGAGAGATAACAACTTACAGCAGAAGTCATCATAGCAATCTCAATCTTTACTATCCAAATATATTATTATCTTATTATTATTTTATTATTATTATTTATTATTATTAATTTTATTATTATTATTAAATTATTAATTATTATTATTAATTAATTCTTATTATATTATTATTATTATTATTATTATTATTATTATTATTATTATATTTATTATTTTATTCCACATAGATCTCACAAAACCAATAAGCGTGCGATCACTTTCCCTGCAGGTCCACAACTAGAATTGGTTGGTAAATTGTTCTCTACCAGACACCTTATCATTACGTAATCTTGTTACGGCTCCAGGGTAGCCAATCAGAAGAACTGCATTTGCTATGCATCACGGACCGCCCACTGAAATTCGAGGAAATAACTCATTATCTTACTATCTTTTTTGACACATGTTGAAGGATAACGAGACTTTATTATTTGTTCCCCTTATGTCCTTACTTAACATCGTTTTTATCTTAAACAGTAGTTTTATATTATTTTATTATTATTATTATTATATATTAATTTATTCATTATTATTATTATTATTATTATTATTATTATTATCTATTATTATTATTATTATTATTATTATTATTATTAATTATTATTATTATTATTATTTTATATTATTACTATTATTATCATTATAGTCACTTTATATGTATATGAAACATAACAATCTAACATACCCACCCACAACACACACACACACACACACACACACACCACACCACCACACACACACACACACAAGCACCCACCACTTCACAGCACGCACACACACATTCACAAATAATTTATACGACACTTATTACTTAATACATTAGGCCTGGCAATCATCGTCTAACTTACTGATCACAGTAGTACTACCAAGCGTACAAAACATAACCTATTCACACTTTTTCAAGCAAATCTCTAACATATCAATGTTATTTTTACATTAACACTATAGAATTACGTAGCATTTCGAGTATCATTTGATAAACATAGCACAAACGGTTCTTTATATACTAACCAACGAATATATGCTAACATAACAATGTTTTCACATTAATAAAGCTAACATAGCATCATATGAACTAGGAAATAATGTACAACGACAAAACCTAACACAGCTTACGCACTAATAAACTGTTAACATTACAAAGTTCCACACTTAACACCTGTAAAAGTAACTAATTTACATACAAAACGTAACATTTTCAATACTTTTTCCAAGCATTCTCTAACAATAAACGCTTAATTTTTACATCGACACCGTAATATTTAACAACAATTACTATCATAACCTGTCTAATTATCATTACAGACCCAACGAATACTTGCAAACATAACAAAGTTTTTTTCCAACATAACATAAAAATAAGTTCTTTGAATAAAATATCATACAGTAATTGTAATAGTTTACTGAATTTAAAAAGCAGTAATCAGTAAATCAAACTATCAGCCCCTCCCCACCCTCCCACCACGACCTTTTGATCTATTGATCTTTGATTTCATGTCATATTTCGAGTATCATTTGGATAAACCATAACAGCAAAAATAAGTTCTTTATATACCTACCATCGAATATATGCTACGTAACAAAGTTTTTTACATTAATAAAGCTAAAATAGCATAACCTGAACTAAGATATAATGTACAACGACAAAACCTAACATACATACGGGCGAATAAACTACCAACATTAACAAATTTCTTCGGCACTTAACAACAGTAAAGTACCTAACAACGCATACAACAAAACCTAACCTATTCACACTTTTTCAAAGCATTTCTAGCACTACAATGTTAATTTTACATTTTAACATCGCAATAATTTAACAAATTTAGCATAACCCCAGTCTAATCATCAATACAGACAACGAATATAATGCTAACGTACCAAATATTTTTACATCAACTTCGTAATCTAAAAATTCATCATAACCTCGTCTAATATCATAATGCCCCAACGAATAATTGCAACATAGCAAAGTTTTAACCAAACATAACATAAAAATAACAAAATTTCTTCCTGACATAACATAAAAATAAGTTCTTTGAATAAATATCACAGTAATAATAGTTTACAGATTTTTAAAGCAAGTAAAATCGTAAATAGTAAATCAAAACCAACCCATACGCTGCAGTCCCCTACCCACCCCACCCGGCTGTGATCTATTGACTAATGGATCAATATATTTCGAGTATCATTTTGGCTAACATAACATAAAAATAAGTTCTTTATCTACTGACCTACCAATATATGCTTACGCAACACGAAATTTTTCACGACGAGCCGCACTACACGGAGATCAACCCAGAGAGATAGCTGAAGACATCTCGGGTACCCGAAGGGGGGTGTAAGCGGTAAGGTCACAGCCCGAAGGGCTGTGCCCTTATGTAACTGTCCTATAATTATTGTGAATGGTGTGTGTGTGTGTGTGTGTGTGTGTTGTGTGTGTGTGTGTGTGTGTGTGTTGTTGTTGTGTGTGTGTGGGTATGTTAGATTTGTTATGTGCATATACATATATAGTTGATATAATAATGATGATATATAATACATAATATAAATAATAATAATAGAATAATAATAACTAATAATATAATATAATAATAACTAAATAATAATATAATATATATTGTAAAATAATAATAATATCAATAATAATAATAATAATAGATAATAATAATAATATATAATATAATAATAATGAATAATATAATAATATATAATAATAGATAATAAAAAATAAAACTACTGTTTAAGATAAAACAGATGTTAAGTAAGGACATAAGGGGAACAAAGGTAATAAATCTCGTTACCCCTTCTCATGTGTCAAAAATATTAAGATTAATGAGTCATTCCTCGATTTTCAATGGCTGTCCGTGATGGCATAGCAAATGCAGTTCTCTGATTTGGTTACCCTTGAGCGTAACAAGATTATCGTACTGTATAGGTGTCCTGGTAGGTAGAGAACAATTTACCAACCAATGTTCTAGTTGTGGACCTGCAGGGAAAGTGATCGCACGCGTTATAGGTGTTGTGAGATCTATGTGGATAATAATATAATTAATAATAATAATAAATAATAATAATAATAATAATAATAATAATATAATAAATAATAATAATATAATAATAATAATAATATAATAATAATAATATAATGAATAATATTTTGTGCGGTTTGTATAGTAAAGATTGAAGATTGCTATGATGATTCTGCTGGTAGTTGAAACCTTTAATTTTAGTTACCTTGTTAATGATTGCTGTATGTCATTTAGGCTAGGATGAGATATATTTTTTTTAGTTTTCAATATTACCAATGTTATTGTAAAATTAACATTAATATGTTGCAGATATGTTTGAAAAAGTGTTGGATATTTTCATTTAACTTGAAATTTTGATACAACAAACACAACAACAGCAACAACAACAACAACAAACA
>JABUQX010125273.1:0-10000 GCA_015478945.1 Trachelipus rathkii
TAAGGGTGTGCCAGGGTCTTTTTATGACACTTTAAGGGGGACAGTGGTCTCTTTTTGACATCATATAGGCATAATCAAAAATCAGAAAAAGCAGATGCTTATACCACTTCAATTCTCAAAAAGTAAATTGAAAAATCGCAAAATAAAAATTAAAAAAATGAATATCTGATAATTAAAAATAATATCCCAAGTACTCGGAGTCGAATTTTTCTCTTTTCATCGGTTTGGAGTAAATTTTTTTTCTCGGATGATCGATGAATATGTCTTAAATCGTATGTTTAGTTTCGCTGCACAGACTCTTTATATACTCAAATAAAAATAATAAATAGGTATAAATATAAATAACAATAATAAATTCAACACCATAATTGAAATAAATCTATTAAAATAATTATAAACATATCTAATCATTTAAATAGATATCATATTAATAAATCTGACTTTGTCAAATTATATAAAATAGTCATCTAAGCATGAGAAAATGTATTAAGACAAGGATAAAACTTAGACATAATTTGCCTGATAGTAAACCTTAAGGTTTTTATCACTAAAACACATTACTGAGTTGTCAAATTTGACATATTTCATAACTCGTCTTACTTCACCAAGTAGTCGAATACATATATATATTTGTATTTACATGATAATATTGTATACATTATTATTATATATTTTATTATCTTTTAATATCTATTTTTATATACCATTCTGTGGTTATATAATTATCTCATCTAATTACTAATATTATAATAATATAAGTAATTATATACTTATAATATATATAGTCCGATCATGTAAATAAGAAATATTGGCCTATCATACTTTATATATCATTTGATTATAGTAATCTGGAAATGTTCGATAATTAACAGCAGAAGTATAAATCAAAATGATTTAATGCATGGCACCTCAACTTATAACTAATATCTTTTATAATATATATTACACTATCTCTATATACTATATATATACTTCTGATAATAATGTACAAATTCCTAATATAATATATTATATATATACTAATTAATCCATTAATTGTATAGGTATAGTTATTCCAGTGCATAATGGATGTATATCTGTTATGCCGTTTCATATCCACTACTAAACCTCCGAAATATATAATACAATACTTATATTCACACCCTCCTTCTTCTAGAAACAATCCACAGCATCCCTATCCCTTATTTTTAGGATATATAGCCAACACATCGTATGTCGTGTATAGCATAGCGTGTCGTAAGAACGCGACTAAGGGAACGGGTGGTAGTTAGGGTTGGACTTGCCCCGACTATATAATACATACCACTTATCTTTTGCAGGGACTGCATCGCCTTCGGAAAGGTCGTGATCAGAATAATAAGACAGCGAACTCCTCACTCGCTCCGCCTATCGTTATTCTACATCCGGATATTCTATCCGTCACTACGGTCGACAAATGTATGAACGCACTGTATCTGAGTATAATTACATCGAAATGTCGAGTAAGGACATAAACTGTTGAGCAGTCCATTTACCGAGAAAATCGAAGGGAGAGAGTTCATGGATGTATTCTACGAAAGGTCTGAAATCTTGATTTGCTCTCTAGTAAGAAACAAAGTGTCAGGAACACGACGGTGGTGCAATAATGAGTGGTTGTGGCTGATCGAAAGTGTTTTGTGAGCTGTGAGAGGAATCTTAAGGAATGAGACCGGAGGAGATGAGTGATATGGCATAGTTAACCTATTTGCAATTCTTCGTATTCTGGAGGTATAGGAACATGTTATCGTGGTTAGAGAGCTAGTGTACTAAATGTAACGATTTTCGAGGCGTACGTGTCGATAGTTAACTAGGTTACGAATACATAAAAAGAATACAGCTTTCGAGGAATAACCAAGGGTCCAGAAGTAAACTATATGTCAGAATGGTTAAATTAAACTTAAGAAGTTATAGAGAGTTTGAAGAAGGATATCGAAAATATATGAGGGTGTGGCATGGTTGGTTTGGCGACACTATGACGTCATTTCAAGCTGAGGGTAATTGGTAGTTAAATAATCAAGAGTACGATTTTCCGTGGTGATACTGAAAAGAAACTTTCTTGTATGAATGTTTTATGAGAAACGAGGATGGGGAAGATATCACTGCAAATAGACATTAACTAGATAGTTCATTTCATTGGCCATCATTTTCAATTTGCCAACAATCATCATAGGATTTTTTTTTTTTAACTAGTTGAGAATAAGTACATACCCAAGATACAAAACAGTGACCGCATTATTCAACAGCTTCAGAAGTCCATTCGTATAATCACACACCTATCACACGGGCAGTTAAGCCCATATTCAAAACCGCAGCGATAGGGGGGGTGTTCATTTCACACTTGTTTATCAAACAGGTGATCTGGATTAGGCCTCCTAGCGCAAATTACGAGATATCAATCAGAGCTTAGCAGATCAAACTAAACATCTGTAATCTCTCTAATAATATATATATGTTATATATAGTATCATATAGATCATGACGCAGGCTTAAAAGTGAGGGGATTAAATTCAGTATAGGAAATTATACAAGAACAAGGTAAGTAAGGAGTATAGGACATATATGAAGTAATGAAATATTAACCTAATTGCAATATACAGTAATTGATGGTATGAAGAGTTGATAAAACAAAATATGTAATAGAAAATAACCCTAGCACAAATAAACAATGCAATATGATTGTTTCATAAAGCCTGGAGTTTTTTAATATATTTATTAATATTCCTAAAAAACAAAATGATCATAAAACTCACCAAGAAACCATTAACTCACATTTTTAAAATAACTGAAACCTAAAATTAACTAAAAATAATAATATATATAAATATATAAATACTTAAAATTATATGATTATAATTATATAATATAAAAATTAAATTATATAATTATAATAATTATATACTTTTTAATTTCGTAGTATTAGCGCAAATAATGACACACCTTATTGTTGTCTACATCTGGAATAATTAATTAATATTAAAGTATGACGTGTAAAGAGTTGGTGTATTTATATAACGCGAAGTGAACATAAAGATATTTTTCCCAAATTATATCATTATTGAAGTCACATATTGCAAATACTATAGAAAATTCTGAGTAAATAAGCGGATATCTCACATTCCTATTAAAGGATAATTTAATGATTGAAAAGTGATGATGATTAGTGATGAAAAGCATCCATAACAACGCGGGACTAGAGCTCATTATTATATGAGCCACCTAACCTGGGGAATTAAATTATGTATTCTCCATTGCAAAGCTATAACTCGTAGCCCGTGATGATATATATAACTGGAAATAACGGTAAGTGGTATAAATGAAGGTCAGTAGGGAATAGTTGCCTTAGAGGTAAGTATAGGTCGATATCTATTGATTTGAATATGACCTGGTATACGAACCCTTATTTTCAAATAAAAAAAAAAAAACCGGGGTATTTTGTAAATGCCGATAGACTTGAGGCAGGTAAGGAACAAATGAAAAGGTCGGATGAAAATATACGGGAGTTCATGACCTGACGGGTTCAGTAGTGAACTGGAAAGATGGCATCCAGGAGGAAGCGAGAGTGTATGGTGAATGTGTTATGTGTGTAAAGTGTGTGTGTGTGTGTGGTGAGTGTGTAGGTGTGTGTAGGGCCTGTATTTTTTTGTGCTGTCTGTGCTTAAGTTTGAAAGGAAAGGATACATACAGGGATAAGTTACCTATCATTATGCGCTGCATAATAAAGTGTTGTGCCAAAAAAATCGTACAATAGCCAAAAAGGTCAACCGACCAAAATATAGTGTGTAGGCGAAAAATATTTGAACACTTATAGATCCTGGATAACCAAAAGTTCGGCGCGGAACGGTTGGGCACGGAGCTGTTGGATTTTCACCAAAGCGGCCCCGGTGTGTAATCAGCCAGTAAGCCTAACACTCCTGCGCGGGTTGCGACGCCCCGGATTCGAAAAGCATATAATGAGGAGCAACAGTAGACGTACCATAATAATCAATAGGAAAGGGCTAGGAATGTCGCAGAACCAAGTAACGCTAATTTCTCGATGAAAATAATGCTCGGTACCGTGGGGAAGACACAACTGAGAAAAAATGAGACGGGAAATCCTCCATGACAGGTCCGCTAAAACAGAAACTAAAAATTAGGGCTGCGAGGTTCGTTGAAAGGAAACCATGCCTGCACATTGTGATGTTGAGGTTTCCAAGACATTTTTCTTTTTGTTCATTAGTGAAAGTTATGCCAAAGGATGTTTTAAACATTGTCAACAAGGAGAGATCGACAGAAACACGTCAAGAAAGAGACGTAAAGCGGAGGACACAAGTAAAGTTTAGAAAGTGTATTTTAGTAGCAGAAGAGCGTGAGATGCTTCTTGTGCCTAAAAAGTTGTATGGGGTTTCCTGAAATGAATTGTAATGTGGTTCTCAGGACCCAAAGTTATTTCTCATTCTTCACTAGAAGGGTCAATTCAAAAGAGGTCAAGCGGAGAATCAAAAATCAAAAAGAGGGGTCAAGTAGCCAAAGAAATATAAGGGTCAAAAGGCACGACGAGGCAATTACACAAAAGTAAGGTATTAAATCATAGTGGAAGAAGGTGACGAAAGATTGATATGTTAAAGAAATGTTGGAAGACGAATTAACAAAGGGTACGATAGTCTAACGGTTCTCGGAGTGAACAAAATTCTTGAGAGTGAGAGGGTTGGAGGGAGTTAAGTAAAAGGAGGCAGGTGTCGATTTCCAGGTGACGATAGTAATCATTTAATTCCGCACACGGTAGGGTTGGGGGGTCAAATAAAAGAGTCAGGAGATAAGACAGCACCTCCTGAGGAAGCTCCCCCGAAAAACCCCTTTTGACAGAGCGTTAAAAGAACCTGAAGAAGTCGACCTCAACTACTAACATAACATAGACCCGATAAATGTTGAAGCGATTTATGAAGAAATAAAACTAGATATTATAATATATATAATATATATATATATTAAATAAGTAAGTACCTCTATAAGAGAAGGAGGAATAACCTAAAGAGAGTGAGAGTAGAGTACTATTGGAAGTAAGCAATATTATTATGACATATCTAGTGTCATAAGTTATATATATATAATATAATATTCATATTTATTGTATAAATATTAATAGTATCTATTATATAATATATATAGCATATAATAATGCCACAAACAAATGTAAATTGAATTAGGACGGATCGCAATTTGTTCAGGTTATCAGATTTGTTTATTTCAATAATGTAAGCTTCGACTATGTTTGTGGGAGGTTATAACTGTTTAAATGTGAGAAGCGAACACAAACATGAGTGGACCGTGCAAATTCAGGTACAAATATATTATTAATTTACATGTAGACGTATCTGAAAATCAAGATTATTTAATAAAATCATGGCTAATACGCTCACGAGCGTCTTTCGAGCTAGAATAGTATATATATATTATATCCTTAAAATAATAGATTTAAAACCATTATAAATAAAAAAAAATTACTGGGCTTCGAATAGGTATAAATGTATATATATTACATATTATATATAATTATATAATATATATATATATATATATTATATATATCGCACAAGTTATAGATATAGAAATAGATAAAGCGTGCGGCCTGCACGCGCAGCAAACGGAGTGAAGCATGACGCGTCCCACGTAGAAGTCAAAATAAAGTGAGAGAAATTTTCCAAAAAATCTGTGAAAGTGAGGAGCAAACATAAATTGGTGTAAAATACACTAGTGCTAAATTTAAACCTAAGAAGAGGAGTTGAAAGAAGGGCTTTTCAAGTCTTTAGTTAAATTAGTATATAAACAATTAATCAATCAGTAGTAGCTATTATACTTAATCAAATTTTTATATGTGTGAATTTTTATAAGGACGAGAAATATAGGTATCGGAATTAATGTAATTGGTTGTGATATAATGGTAGCCGAACTAGCGTTGGATGAAAGAATGATGAGTAGAGAGAGAGAGATGAGAAGAAGAGAGAGAGAGAGAGAGAGATGAGATAGAGAGAGAGAAGGCCAGAGAGAGAGCAGAGCCAAATGCAATCCGACTCTATTCCGTATTTTATTTATCGGAAATACGGGTTGAGATACAAAATGTGAATGAGCTTGCAACACTGTAAGAGTGGAATCTTTATAAAGCACTTATCCCGGGCTGAGAGGATAATCTGTTGTCTTTAGTTAAATATCAATAAATCATGAGATTAGACTTAATAATTAAGCGTCTTAAGACCTATCCCAAAAGCAGATTTCCCAGCTTAATATAAGTATTGAAGCCTAGAGAGAGAGATCCTTAAATACTGACAAGAGAATTTAGCAACCTCCTTTCTAGTTGGTATGAAAATTAAAAGTCAAAACTTACAATGATTCAGGAATCACAAATAAGAGGAGAGAAAAAGGCAGATCAAATTTATATCAAGAAATGTTGCTATAAGAATGAAAAGATATAATGAACACAAAGTATCAAGGAAAAGAACCAAAGGAGGTTAGCAGCCTTTCCTTTGATTGAAAGCCTTGATGAAAGCCAGCTGCTCCGTCCGAAGAGTATCCTGGCAGAAGATTTTCTAGCTAGCTGAATGAAAATTAGCATAGTTGATAGGAGAACGAGAATTTTTTCCCTTTGGTATCAAACGCGATAGGCACTGTCTCTAGCCTGAATAGGCACACGAGAAAAGCAACGCTGATCGAAACCATAGGATTATGGAGAATAATAAATCAGAAGGATTTAGTTTTTAGACTAGAAAATGAATGAGTGGAAAAGAAGATTGGATATTCCTCGCACTTATTGAATGGAAGATGAGCCCTTGTTCTAATAACCTCGTCCTTGGCGTCGTACGGGGCAACGTCACTTCAGTGAGGAAAGAATTTTATCTTTTGGCACATTTTCTCTTAATTTCATTATACCTTGTTACTTACATAGTGATTCGTCATGACTCTACTTGAATAAATTTGAAATAAATATTCAAATTTAATTAATATTCTATGAATCAAATATGATAAAAGTGAATAATATTTTAAAAAAAAAAAAAAAAAAAACAATCACACACACACACACAACACACACAGACACAGATCCCATTCTACGATTTAAATACGAGCTCCCTTCCTTACTCTATATTGTTTAAAAAAATTTCTTAGTCTTGAGATTCTTCCTCGTCAATTGTTCTCAACCTCTCTTTTATATTTAAACCATCATGGGGAATTTAGTCATTTTCTTTGCTAATAATATTACATATGACAAAACTTGGAAACTTAACATTTTAATATTATATGTCTAAATTAAATATTTATTAATACAATGTATGAGGAACAGCCTACTTAGACTACTAAGAAATTGTATACGTTACGTTTATATATAGAACGCTAACATAATAACCAATTGTATCTTCACTCAATTTTCCACTATTTAAATATAAATACTTTATTTACAATTTTCAAACTGATTAAAGCTAATTTAATTTATAATTATTATTATTATTATTAATTATTATAATTATTATTTATTATTAGATTATTATTATTTATTATTATTATAAGATAATATTATTATTAATTATTTATATTATTATTATTAATTATTAATTATATATATATTATATTATTAAATATTATGGACAGTTAACCCATTATATATAAGTAGAATATTCAAAATTATATTGATTACTAGCTAAAGTATAATAATTTATTCGTAGTATAGTAAAGAGGTTGGAACCTCCTGAACCTACTTTAACTCTCTTTACTGTTCCATATTCCTTGAATGACACTTAGTAATTTCATTATTATCTGTAGGAACTAATGTTTGAGTGTGTGTGGCTTATACAGGCATGTATTGTTGCCATATAACTAACCTAGTGTCAATTATCAATTTGTAAGAGAGTCTAGACTTCTATATACTCTATCGTTTTGTCACACATTTAATAAAAAGTTCCGTTACATATAGTAATAAAGCACAATGCTTGTGTCTATAGATTATATATAATATTATATATTAATTATATTTTATATATATATATATATATATATTCTATAATATATTTATAGCTGCATCTCTTAAGACGTTATCTGTTAACAATATACTATAAAAGCATTATTATTTTATGTTAGCTATCCAATAAGTAGTATAAGCATACTCGATATAACATCACTAGGTGGGCGATCACATAAATCTAATAAAGATATATAAATGCATGGAAAAAAATAATTATTGACAGCCAAATCGATACGAAAATGCAATCATTTAATTAAACGATAGTCTGCGCCCGCACTACCGTGACGCGGCCTTGTCTGATTCTACCCTAGTCAGTGTCTGCTCCCTTCATAGTGTTGAAATTTGGCTCATAACTAAATAATACCAAACTGTCAATAGAACTAGTCTAATTCAAACGATATCATATTACTTACAAAGAGTACATGTTGTCTTGGAGAGAAAGTACAAAAAAAAGAAGGTATTCTTTGTAAAGCGGTTGAGCACCTCGGCGAAGAGAGGTTCGGCGTCTGCGAATGCCTGGTTCGACATAAATAAATAATTCTTCTATGTCACTCAATTAATTATCCAATTTTGTGACAATACCTTGAGTTTATATATATATATTTTTTGTGTACTACTACATATACCTGGCTATATTTTAAATATTTTAGATAATTAAATGTCAAAATTCCTATTTATTCATCATGCAGATAACACATTAAAAAGCAATTAATTATATAAATTTAATATGAGGATATTTAGACATGAGTATTTTCCATGAGCCTGAGTATCTCTGCCCTCACTTTTGCTGATCCCTAGTAGTGACTTTTGTTGAATACTCAGTAAAACCTTCCTTAATATATAGTAGTATAATATATAAATACTCGGTATATAAGTATGTATAGTTATATATATATATATATTATATCATAATACGGTGGTATTAGTGCGCAAGCAAATCGTACACAAAGTTAATAGATATATATATAATTAGTGTTATATGTGTCTATGAAAAATATGAGTGATATTATTAGGTGCCTATATATAGTATATATATATATACAACGATATATACTATAATATATATATATATATATATATATTATAATATAAATATATATATATATAGTATATATATTATAATAGTATATATATATATATATATATAATATATATATAGTATATATCATATATGTTCTTATATCCATGCTATATATACGGTAAACATATATTTATATATATAATAATAGTATTAAATATATATATATATATATTAATATATAACTTAATATATTCTATAATAATATATAACTATAATTATAATATATACTATTATTATTATGATATATAAATTAATATATAGTATACTAGTATATATATATAATATAATATATTAATATATATATAGGATATAATATATATATATATATGTATTTTATGTGTATTATCTATAGCATAGTTTAATATATATATATAATATAGATGTATATAAATAGGGATCTTATTACTTATTTATTATTATCCATATTATTAATTATTGATTTTTATATAGTCATTCGGAAAAATGGACCAACATTATTTATTATTTATTATATTAAGGCCACACCTTCGAACAACAAAGTGTCTAAAAATATTTCTACTTCTCTTATATGAAGAGATAGATTCGTGACCGTCTAATCTCTCTCGTTCATTCTCCTCCTCTGACATATTCCTAATTCGGGGAAGCTGACTCGATTTTTTATATTTTTTTTTTCCCCTCTCTCTCCTCTCTGTCTCTCTGTTCCTCTTCCTCTCACAAACCCATACTGTTATGATTAGTCTCGGCTCTCCTGTGTCCTCTCTCCTCATCCTCCTCTCTCTAGCCTCTCTCTCAGTTTTCTTTCTTCTTCAAAAGCAATCTATCGTACTCTTCATCATTCTATCTCTCTCGTCCTCTTCTCTCTTCACTATAGCATCTCGTTTCCTTCTCCTCTCGTCATCATTCTCTCAATAAAATTCTGGTCAAATTCTCTTCTCATG
>JABUQX010125273.1:15000-20000 GCA_015478945.1 Trachelipus rathkii
TAGAAGTGTAAAAACCAGAGACGAATTAGTTTACAAGGCAGACATAGATATAGAGAAATATAGATATATATATTAAAGAGTAGCAGTATATATATATATATATATATATATATATATATATATATATATATATATATATATATATATATATATATATATATATACTGTGTATTGGCTATTATTAAGTCTGCATTTTATATATAAGTTTTATTTTAATTTTTGGCAGCCTTTCGAAAAGGAACAAAATTTATCAATTAATTTATAGACCGCCTGTCATCATACACAAAAATCTAAGAGCTCCATCCGCACACACATACACATACGTGAGAGAGAGAGAGAGAGAGAGAGAGAGAGAGAGAGAGAGAGAGAGAGAGAGAGAGAGAGAGAGAGAGAGAGAGAGGACTTTCTTCCTAAATAAGTGTACAATTCTGAGGGAATTATAAATTAGCTTCCTTTAGTAATAGAGCTTTGCATAAATAAGATTACTGATAGAAATTCTCTTGCAATTTTGGAGATATTTGAAGCGTAATCCTTTTGAGATCGCATCCCGATATTTTGACCTTTTTGCTCCACTCTAAAATTGGCTCAACACTCCAAAGAAAGTTTCATATATTCTGAAGGAGGTTTAATGAATAAATCTAATCTGTCTAAAGCTTTTAAGTCATTTCACCTGGATTTAAAGATTTACATTATGGTTACCAGGGGGGGGGGGAGGGATTGACTTTGACATTTTGGCAACAACAAACAACAACAAAAAAAGAATCTCATTCTTGAGCAAGAACATCCTAAATAAAGAAGTCACAACCGTAGTTGTAAAATATCTGTTACGTTTAGGTATCGTTTTTCGTATTGTGACTTTTTTCAAAGGTCACAGAATTCTCTGTCCTTTCACATTCAATATCCTGAATAGAATATAGCCGGAGAGATAAACAGAGAAGAAACCTCTCATCTTAAAGGACCCCCAAACATCTGTGCAATAACAAGTATGCTTGGAAGCAATTTACAGTGGGTTGAATTCTCGTAGCTCAGTGGCCTTAATGTGGCTTTCACTTCATCAAAAGTTTGAGGTTCAAACCCTTGGATTATATTTATATGCTATATATATATATATATATATATATATAGCAGTTGTTGTTATATATATATATATATTTAGTTATATATATATATATATATATATATATATATATATTATATATATATACATATATAGCAGCAGCAGTAGTAGTTAAGGTTGTTGGTTATATATTATATTTCATATATATATATATATATATATATATATATATATATATATATAGTAGTATGATATTATATATATATATATATATATATATATATATATATATATATATATATATATATATATATATATATATATACTGTATATATATAAGTAATTTTTATGAGCCAGTTAAGAAATAGCAGTGTTATATATATATATATATATATATATATATATATATATATATATATATATATATATATATATATATATATATATATATATATATATATATCAGAATGTCGAAAGTAGAGAACTCAAGAGTAGGTTATGGACCAACACTGAAAAAGTGTTGTGTTTGATTGAGACTTACTTTCTATGTTTCATTACACTAATTTCAATGCTCACACACCATCAAAGCAATCAACACACAACTGAACATTATTTCGTACATTCAAAAACACATTAACTAAATCCCTTCCACTCATTGAAAGTACCAGGGCTGAGGAGTCGCAAAATAAATTTTTCGACTCCGACCCGACTCCTTAAACAAAATTTTTTGACTTCGACTCACTTAAACAAAAATTTTCGACTCCGACTTCACTCAAACAAATTTTCGACTCCGAATCCGACTCCAGCAGTGAAATTCAAAGTTTCGACTCTGACTCAGCTTTAGTGCTTACAGAGTTACAGTAAAACATTTTTTTGTTTCAACTATTTTTTTTCGCTTGCTTTTGAGAATAAAAAAAATATACCACTTTTCCAATGAATCTAATCTCCAAATGCTATACGGTAAAGTACAGTAAAGACATAAAGATGCAGGCGCAACACATGACAAACAAATATATTTCAGTTTCGGAAACAAATGTATAACGTAATTATAATGCAAATTATTTTTATTTTTATTATAAACAGCCTTTATATTATTATTATTTTTGACCAATGTTAAAGCGAATAGTGAAGTCATCATAAATTAATAATAATAATAATAATAATAATAATAATAATAATAATAATAATAATAATAATAATAATAATAATAATAATAATTCTATAAATTTTCGACTCCGACTCCGACTCCACTTACACAGGAATTTCTGACTCCGACTCCGACTCCATTTACACAGGAATTTTCGACTCCGACTCCACTTGCAAAGAATTTTCGACTCCGACTCCTGGAAAATTGCACGACTCCGACTCCGCAGCCCTGGAAAGTATTCAAAGTACCACTGTACCGAGATGAAAACTATTGCCATTCGAGAACTGAACAACTCGTGCGGTACATCTCTGAAGCGGGGAGGATTTTTTGACGCCCATATTCCTCGAAATCAACGGGAATGATGCAAAATACCTAAATTAATCTTCCGTTCGATAAGGGGTAATCCCGACTCTGACAATATATATATATATATATATATATATATATATATATATATATATATACGACATTATATGTATATTTATATATATATATATATATATATATATATATATATATATATATATATATATATATATATACTCTATTTATATATATATATATATATATATATATATATATATATATATATATATATATATATATATATATATATATATATATATATATATATATATATATATATATATATAATAATAATATATATATATATATATATATCCCCCTCTCTATATATATATATATATATATATATATATATATATGACCGATTCCGGGATAAGGCATTATGGGTAACTTTAACAAAAACAAAGATTTTGGGAGATAATAGACCACCATTAGGAATGGTGGGGGGTGGGGGGGTGCGGAAGTAAACTTAAGTTTTCCCTCTCCTCTCTGATAATGATCAGATGGAAACCGTTTACTTAATTATAAGAAAAGATGTTTAAGACAAAGTAACCATGAAGGGTTGTTCTCGTTTAGCTCTCTCTCTCTCTCTCTCTCTCTCTCTCTCTCTCTCTCTCTCTCTCTCTCTCTCTCTCTCTCTGTATATATATATATATATATATATATATATATATATATATATATATATATATATATATATATATATATATATATATATATATATATATATATATATATATATATATATATATATATATATATATCTTTATATATATATATATATATATATATATATATATATATATATATATATATATATATTAATTAAAATTATTTTTCTGATTGATATTTCTACGAAATTTTCATTGTTAAAAAATAGAAAAGCAGAATAAACATTTTCATTGTAAACACATAGAGATATTTTTTTATTTACTTCAAAAACACAAGGCAAAGTATTATATATATATATATATATATATATATATATATATATATATATATATATATATATATATATATATATATATATATATATATATATATATATATATATATATATATATATATAGAGAGAGAGAGAGAGAGAGAGAGAGAGAGAGAGAGAGAGAGAGAGAGAGAGAGAGAGAGAGAGAGAGAGAGAGAGAGAGAGAGATTTTATGTTTTAATACATGAATATTTTGCTTTGAAATAAGCTTTACCGAATTGAAAGCTTCAATTAATTGTGCTTTTTTTCCCAATTTAATTAAAAATTTAAATATTCCCTTAGTTGCGTTTCCCGACGTTTGTCAAGCGTTTGAAATTGTTTGAAGATGGTTTGATCCTATTTGAGATATAACTTATAAGCATTTGGAAAACCGGTAGGGATAACTCTTTTGCTATTTGATTAAACAGGAAACCAAACACCGGCATCAAATTCTTATGACAAAGCAGAGAACTGTTTGTTAAAATTTTAGCAACTCACCACTCCTTGCAAATTATATTTCAAAGGGGAATAAATCACCTTCGTACCATTTCAAACGTTCGACAAACGTCAAGAACCAAACTAATATTTGATAACCTTCGATAGATGTTCCGTATATATATATATGTGTGTGTGTGTGTGTGTGTGTGTGTGTGTGTGTGTGTGTGTGTGTGTGTGTGTGTGAGAGAGAGAGAGAGAGAGAGGTGTGTGTGTGTGTGTGTGTGTGTGTGTGTGTGTGTGTGTGTGTGTGTGTGTGTGTGTGTGTGTGTGTGTTTCATTTAAACATCCGAGCAGGTGAGGATTGGGTTCGAACAGTCGTCCGGATCCTAGGTATTAATTACCTAAAGCAGTTCCCCTCCAAGAATAGGGCAATGCCCGTTAAGTGTGAACTTTTATTTAAAAAAAAAAAAAATTATATTGCCCATGCAGAATATTATCTATTTGACAAAATGACATAAATCTACAAAAAAAAAAAAAAAACAGGCAAAACATACTTCCTTCCTTCCAGTGCTGATCTAGCACCGCAATTTTCCCGTACACCGCACCGGAAAAGTGAAATGAGCGGAGACGCACCGCACCAAAATGAACACAAACGCACCCCGCCGCACGGGTTGAGTCTCTCAAACCTACTTTCTTCCCTACAGATATTTTCTCGTTTGACACAACAAATCCCGTTCCCGCATAACAGTCATCGCGTCGACGTCGCGTATAAATTGTGCCGGAAACATTTGCCTAATTTCATTACGTGTTTTCGCTTTTAACTCTCATGTTCTTAATGCCTTCATACGATCTTCAAAACGGCAAAGAAAACTATAATAAATCATATGCAACTATAAAGGGGAAAGATTGCCTCAATATATATATATATATATATATATATATATATATATATATATATATATATATATATATATATATATATATATATATATATATATATATATATATATATATATATATATATATAG
>JABUQX010125274.1:0-20000 GCA_015478945.1 Trachelipus rathkii
TATTATATTATAATAATAATAATAATGAAATAAATTAAATTAATAATAATTAATAATAAATTATAATATAAATAATAATTATATATAATAATAATAAATTAAATAAATTACATAATAATAATAACTAATAATAATTAAATTAAAATTAATAATAATAAATTAATAATAATATAATAAATATATAATAATAATAATAAGAATAAATAATAATAAAAACTAAATTAAATAAGATTTATACATTAATATATACTATATTATATTTATATATATATATAATATATAATTAAAGTATCATTAATATATATATATATATATATACTAATATATATATAATATATATAATATATATATATATATATATAATATATATATATATATATTAATATATAATATATATAATATATATATATATATATAAATATTATAATATATATAATAATTAAGTATATATAAAATTATAAATAATATTTATAAATATAATAAAATTTATTGTGTAGATGGACATGACATCCGAAATCCTCACGCTATTTTATGGCGGAACATTCCACACCTAATTAAAATTGTAACATACGCATCCCCATTACCGCATTCCTCACTTATAACGGGCACATCCGCTATTAATCACGCATTACCTGCAATCCTTACTTTTGAAAATGAGAAGATGTTAGAGGTATGGTTTTCTTGAATTTAAGAGTAATTATAAATATGCATATAAAATATAAATAGTTTTTTATGTGACAATCTATTATCATTGTGGAGTTTATGCGAAATAATTAAGTGATAAGACTTAATAGTAGTTAGTAATTGTGTAGTATAGTATATGAGATGAACTTATAATGGTCTATGGAATAAAGAGTATATAAGACTCTATGATATCAAGTTCTAATATGGTGTTCAGATGGACAATCTTATAGGGGCGTGCTAGGTTGTGAGATAATGAAATTGATAAATAATGAGGATAAAGAACTGTTATTAGAGAGTTGTTGTGGTTGTGAAGAAAGGGGTAAATGGAGAATAAATGAAAGTACGTTGAGATGGTTTGGTGATGTGGAAAGGATGGAAGATAGTCGAGGTTGAATTTAAACGTATGAATATAGATGGCGAGTGTGTTATGGAAACCGACCGGCTGGTGAATGACCGAAGAAAAAGTGGATTTAGAGTCAGTAAACGAATGTTTTTAGAAAGGAGAGAAATGAATGAGTTGGCAGGGCGAGAAATATAATAGGTTAGCTATATTTTAAATAGTAGTTAGAATGGAGGTATGTATTTGTGAATGGAAGGTTATGGTTTTTGGGCCTCACACTGGACCAAGGGATTGAACCTCTATACATTGACGTAAATTTTACCATACGTGAGGGTCTACGTCTAACGTGCGGTACCACCATGAAAGCTATAGTGAGGTTGGAGATATTTTACTAATGAACTAGCGAACGATATATATTAAGTTTCTAATATACTTAAATTAATGGTACAGAGAGGGGCGGTAAAGGCTGAGCTTTCTTTTCGACTTTGGTCATATTCTTCCTACTGTTTTCTTTTCCGATGGCATTGATGTATCAGTATATAATAATATATAATATCTATCACTTAACTTCCCAATTCATTGGAGGAAAAAAATAAAATGGTAGATGAAAAAAGTCCAATACATTTCATATATAAATCATATTAAAATAATATATATTACATGTATTAATTTACATATATCTATAAATTAATATATATATATATATATAATATATATATATTAAATTAATATATATATTAATAATATATATATATATATTATAATATATATAATATATATTAATATATTTATTATATATATATATATATATAAAATTTTGCGTGACCGCAAGGAAATTTACTATGATTTTTAATAATATTCATAATAATTTTGTCGATAATTATTCCAGCATTGGAGACTAATATTTGTAACTTATATATGATTTTCCATATATTAAGTTTTTAATAAAGCAATTTTGTTTTGGATTATCTTGTTATTGAATCACATTTCTAATTATTTTTTCTAGAGATTTAATTTATGTATCTTCTTTCTTTTATATAATATATATATATATATATAAAATATATATATATAATTTATATATATATATGATATAATAACTATATATATATATATATATATATATATTATATATATATATATATATATTAAAATATAGTATAATATATATATGATATATATATATTAATATTTATATATATATATATATATTAATTATATTAATATATATATATATAATTATGAGATTATTATATATAGGAAATTATATGTAGCCTAAAATTATTGTTTATACCTAAAACCTTTGTATAGAAAATAGATATTTTTATCCAATCTGAAATGATGATATTACTAAATTAGAATATGTATGTTATATATATATACTATATATACTACATATATATATAATGATAATATATATAATATACAATAATAAATGGTATATATGTGTATCAAAGATATTTTTAATTTTTTCAATGAGTTGATAACCTTTTATCTTTTTAAATATTATATATATATATGTAATGTTAGAATTAGACATGCTAAATATATGAATTTTGCATTCATATATTGTTCATTTCCCCCATTATATATAATTGTTAAACAGTCACTATCCTTCATTATAGCGTGATCCGTCGTTACTTGCCCCACTTATTCACCCTATATAATATATATTATATATAATTATATATATATATAATATATATTATTAATATTAATAATATTAATATATATGATTATATATATATATATAATATATATATATATATATATTATTAATATATATATATAATATTATAATATATATATAATAAATCATATATTAATAAATTTTAATATCTTATTAAATTTTGTAATATTCCTTTTATAATTAAGAGTGAAGCAAAAGATCAAAATCGTTTTGCTTTAAAGCCTTACTACTTTATTATAGGATAAAACGAAAATTTATCTAATTAATCGCATTCTCTTAATCTTTTATTATTATTATTATTATTATTATATTATATTATAATTATTAATTATTTAATTAGTTATTATTTATATATAATTATTATTATTAATTATTATTATTATGTTATTTATAATATATTATTATTATTATTATTATTATTTGGTATAAACAGTTATACGCTAAAAGCGATTGTAAATAAAAAAAGTGTTTGGTATATTAAATTATATATAATATATATATATATATTATATATATATAAAATATTAATATATAATTATTATATCTTAATATATATATAATATATATATATATACTATATATATATATATATTAATATATATATATATATAGTAATTATATATAATAATATATATATATATTAAATATATATATATATATTATATATATATATAGTATATAATAATAATAATATAATAATATATATACTATATAATATATATAAATAAATATAATATATCATAATTATTAAATATATATATATATGTATATAATATATATATATATAATATATATTTATATATAATTATATAATATATTAATTAAATATAATATATATATAATATTATATAATTAATATATAGTATTAATATATATATATTATTTAATATTATATATATAATATATATATATATATATAAATATATATATATATATATATATATATATATATATATATATATATATATATATATAATGAACTATATTATAATAATAATAGTATATAGTATTTATATATATATTATATATAATATATATATTATATATATATATATATGATATATAATTATTATTAATTATATATATATATATATATATATATAATATATAATCTTATGTTAAAAATTTAATATATAATAATAATATATATATATAAAAGGTAAAAAATATCGGTAATAGGAAACCATAGCCTCACACCCTCACTATAAAACCGGAATATCCACTCAAATAAAATTATTTCAATAATCAACTAGTATAATATATATAGTATTCATATGAAAAAAAAATAATATTTTACTTTATAAAAAAATTGAGACATATATCAAAAAAATATTTTCTAAAAAATTATAATTTTTCCAAAGAAATTGTTTTCCTTTAGAAAAATGTATTAAAATACCAATCAGTAATCTACACGATAACAAATATCACATATATGGAAACTATACATACGACACAAACGAACACACTCACACTAATAAATATGTGGAGAGAGAGGTTTAAATTATAATTTATTTATAAATTTAGGTGATGTTGTGTGCAGCTTTTACAATTATTCTAAAACAATCAGAGAATGTTCTGTCACGTTTACCATTTAATATTTGCCTTCATATTATCTATGGTGTATCCATAATAATCACATTTATTATGTATTTTATAATATTTTTCTTTCTCTTATAGCAGGATGACAAAACCAACGCCGCTAACCTTCCTTTGTCTGTACCATTCATAAAACCTAATTAAATTTTCTGTATATATTAAAGGTGAATAGTAATGGTATAATACATTATGATTAGTTGTATACTTAGGTTGTCGACACTAGAAATGTAATTTATACTATATAATATATATATAGTATAGTAGATTAAATCAATAGTAGTTAAACGTAAACAATGGCAATAGGTATAATATAATAAAGCAAATGAAGAATGCACTTTATTATAATCCACCTTTTTTCCCATCTATTTTGATTATCCCGAGTTTAAATAATAGATGTGTGCTCGTTGGCTTAATATAAATCCCTGATTATTTGAATTGCACTCTCTGAGTTGCTAAAAGTGAATTGTATCAGTAATGTTAGATTTGTGGTACATCCAAAAGCCAACTTAAGTAATCGATGTGTTTTTCAAGTGTATATACTACATTTAAATTTTATTTAGGTAGTTTTTAAAGCTAATTTTGGTCAGTATTAAATTTGTGTTACCTTAGTGGTGGTTTATTTAATTATTCAAAGAGATAATCATATTTAATTATCAAGTGTATATTAGTAATAATGTATAATAATGAAAATATTTGAAAGAGTATTTTCTTTATATATCTTTTTGTCACACACCAATGTGAGGTACATGTTTGCGCCTATTGTAATTTGAGATGTCTTCTATGAGACCTTCACATTTGTCTCTTATGTCCCCTTCAAGAAGCAACCTCGAGCACGATACACTATTAAAGTAAATTCTGGTCGACGGTCGATATGAGTGAGAAAAATTATTTTGAATAACTCTCTAGGTATAAAGGAGGTGATGCGATCGTAAAGAATAAAGGGTATTTTGATTGAGAGACACACAGATGGTAGAAGAATTTTATTTTTAGTAGTATATGTGAATATTTTTGATGTATGTATGTGTAATTGAATGATTTTAAAGTTAGAATTTAGACTGATGGAACGTTGTAAGTGAAAAGAGTTTATTTAATTTCGTTGCGTGAAAGTTAAAAAGGAAAATCATTGTGTTATTTTGTTGAAAATTTGGAATTAAAATATATAACCGAGATGTGAGTTATTGATAAATTCTGTAGTGCTTACAATAGCTCCTTTTGTAAAAAACAAAGAGATATGTATTAAATTTTCCAACCCACTGAAAGAATGGACGCCGTGTGTAAATCGTTTTTTAAACTGGACGTGATGTGTCGTGTGGATTCTGGTAAAGCCGCATTTTCCCAATTTAAGTTGTATTTCTACTACTTAAATGCTGTGATGTTACTCTTAAGCAATATGATTAGTAATGTGTTTTATTTATTTTTATTTGTAATAATTTGTAGAGTAAATATTAGATTTTATTTGAGATTTGAATACTATTTTATAGGTGGAGAGTTTAAAGTTAGATTCTAGATTGTAGAGTTAGAGTTTATGTTTTATTTATTTTTTTTGTATATAATTTATTTAAATAGTAAATTATTAAAAATATAAATTATTATTATAATTATTAAAAGAAATTAACGTTAACTTGGGGTAAAACCAAATATATTTATTAATAAAGTAATAATTACATATCCGTTACCAACAATCTTATTTTCTAATTTAAAAATAAAACAAAAACAAAAGTACAAAAGCCTACTGTTTCCTTTTGTACTAGATGATATATATTTATTTTTGCTTATGTTTACTGAATTTGAAAATGATGTTGAATTGTTTTGTGTTTTCAAGATGTTGTAGTAATTATATTAAAGAATTGGCCAAAAATATTATCTTTATATATGTGTTATATTTAGCATGCTCATTTTGTTTTCTTCATCCTCTCTGACTGTATTCTTCTTATCCCATATTGGATATGATTGTTCCTATGCGCATGATTATGTTTCTCTTAACATTTTATTTGTAATTATTATAATTAAAATATTTGTACGCTTTTATCATCGTCTCGCGAGACGACATGTAAATATAAATCAGCCAAACATCGCGTATGGATTCCGATACTCACTACTTAGGCCTATTGTTATTTTGGTCTTTTCATACGAATTGAGGCAGAGAGAGAGTTGTATTTTTGTGAATGAAGTAATGAGGACAACATTAGATATACGGGGGTTTTTTCGAGATAGCTTCACGGATAATATATTGGTAGTAATCAAACCTATCTTGGGTCGATTGCTGCCACGGTCACATAATAACACGAATACTCGACGTGTTCCTCCAACAAAAACATCTCCGAACCTCTGAGATGTGCTTTTGCTCATCACGGACAAAATGAAAAAATTGGAGTGTTGTGGGAAAGTGGAGGATATGAATCTTTTTTTATGAGTTGAGACATCTTACTTGTATGTAGAATTATCTAGGTAGTGTTTCAGTTTATGGTCTATAGTAGAGACTTCACTCGTTTCAAAACGAATTTGCAGACTCTGCAATTGTTAAATAGCCTTTGGCGTCTGAGTCTTCCAAGTTGAGAAGACTGTAAAACCCAGGTGTGTTTATACAAAGTTGGAATATGTATTCTGTAAAATTGTACGTATCTGTGGGCCGACATGGAATCTATCTTTTTGCTTTGACCTTTAACACACGCAGAATATGTGATATGAAGTAAAGGTATGTGTATCATGCATAATATGTTCGTCCCTTCATCTCTTAGTATAAACTTCAATATTTAATTATCTTAAGGACCAAGTAAATTATTAACGCCTTCTTTTATTTTGTGCTTTAATGAGTCTAGAGAACATCTTGGAAAGATAGAATACATAAAATATGTATCCTGTTACCGTCATACTTGATGATGCCTTTGCAAAAAATTTATTCAGTACTGAGATTAAATTTAGTATAACTTACTAGGTGGTAAGGTATAAGTATTTATATATACCTTAACTATACATACTCGAACAGTATACACGATGAGTTGAGATTACGTTTCATCCTGGCATTATTACCTATTTTTAATTAAGAAGTATAATTATCCTATTATCTTAATTGTTAGTGTACTTAGCACGGCTTTTCCGCTCTCCAAAAAAGCAGTACTTCGCATAATAATGCTCGAGACCAAGTAAAATGCAAACTAGTTTCAAAAATATCAATCACACAAAGGCTCCAACTTTTATGTATGCATTGTGCATAATGTTGCCCAATGAATAATTTATTTTAGGATAATATTTTTACATGTTTCCATCATGTGGACAGAATATCCAAATAAGGAATTAGTGCAAGTTGTATTGTATTTGTTATATATTTATTGTTAATAACGAATATGATTACATAATAGATGACCATTATAAAGGCCCTAACTCTTAAGTGGCATCAATGGATTAACAACTTATATATACTATCCATTCAATAAATACATATAGTAATTATGCAATGTATGTTATATTTAGATTATTCATTAAATCAACTACATCTTTAAGTGCTACGAAGTCCTTCTGTTTTATCAAGAAAGTCTCCAATACTGATTGCATACTACGGCTCACGGATATTTAACATTTTCTATAGTGAGAAGAAAATCACCACTGATATAGGCGTTACGAGGGAAAGCATAATTTCAGTTCATATTTAGAGACGAACTTTTTGATCATTCAATATAACCTCTATGTAATGAGGTCATATCAAATATATTCGTGTTGATGATAATAATTCTGGCGGTATACGAATCTGTAGTATAAACGTTTCAATGTGCACAAAATCTAGCTAATCTATATCTTGAATGTTGAGAAGATGTGCAGTGTCTTCATCTGTACTCAAGACAGAATAATTCGTCATCATCCGAACAGAAGGAGTATGAGGAGGTTTGAGGAAAGGGCACGGGAATTCTTCGTTATGTGTCATGCAGGATGGATAAATATATTATGGAATAAGTTGATAAAACGTTTTTTCTTACACTAATATATTTATATCCTACTAACGTAATACAACGGAATCCTATGCTAAGAATTTTCTCAAAACAATATTGATAGACTTTTTTGATGATTATACTTACATTTGACAGCTGATGTGCCCAGCACACACTGCAATCGTGAGAGGTTCTATATCTAATAACCAGTACCAATATCCAAATACAATACCACACGACCACAATGAGCATTCGCTAGTATGAGAGGTGCCACTCAGCTGACAAGTTTTCCATTGTAAGCCAACCTGACCAACTTACCAATACTGGAGACTTGTTAGCAATAACAATAACACAAAGTACTTATGCGATTCCTTATTATATTTGCCACAAATTGTAAAGTTTTATACTGACATAAATATTGTATCTGAGCAATTGGTCTTGTGTATATCTCTTTCTAAAACGTCTTTCGATAGCCGGAACATTAAATTTCAGAGCATTAAAAGAAAGAGTATTGTTGTCACCTTTCCTAATGGACCCTTTGTTATATCTGTCCCTAATCTCTTTTGACTACTGAGCTAACTTTTCATACGCCAGATATATGTATGAGCAGTAAGTCATGTACACCAAAAACTATTTATGGATATTACTCTAATTTATACCTAATGTCAAATCCATTCAAAATACCATAGAAACCAAGTGCAAATACATGCCCAAAATCAAAAATACGCCTCTAACCTAGCACTCATAATTGGGCATGAGTCACAATAGTCAATCCAATACCCGGGGAAACACATAATATGAGGCCCAACTACATTCCCACGCAGGAATCAAAAATACCAATGTAAACAAATAATATGAAAACAACATTAGTATCACCCAATACTTTGAGTCTACGAGTCCATAAGACTGACTCCGATCTCTCTAGGAATTTATTATGTGTTTTGTTTTTGATGAAAGAGCGGACCTCACAAACGTGATTGCATATATACCTAGTCCTTACCGGGCGACAAATACTATATAATATATAGAGCTACTATTTATAGTACAGGCTAATCTACGAAAACTGATAAAGGCAATGAGAAACCTCAAACTGCACGAGACCTAGTAACCGTGATATACTATTCACTTCATAATACTGTTATTGCATCTTATTAATATGCAATACTAATGTAGCTTACATTGAATTGATGGATTGTAACACAAGATCGAGTAGACATATGTAAAGGGTTTTCCTCGAGTTGAAATATTTTTATCTTTTATTTCAGAGATAAATTGTTTGCACATACATTTATATCATATACTTATACACTATCCGATTGGAGTTATTGTACATTATCAATATATAAGTACTAAATATAATTAGAATAATCTATGGCCATCTACTGCTTAATCATCTATAAAGCCACACATTAATGCATATAGAAATAAATAGAAAACGTATTAGTGATATTATTTCGAGGATATTTAGTACGAGATCACTTTAGAAATTACTAAAAGAATTTAGATGTTTATCATACCAAAAAGTTATCAAATATATATTAGTCTTAATATGACCTGAGATGCTAATTATAATATTATATATTAAAATATGAGGTTATTGTTCTTTTATATGATCTATAAATTTAAATGTGATATTTAGTTAACTCTGTTAATATAAAATGATTATTAAGTTAGATATCAGTAATATGATATTATACAAAAAACCTTTATAAATACATATCAATAATAAGAGTCATATATAAATTATATACCTAATTAGTTTAAATAGTAGATATGTCTTATATACCATAATATCCATTTAAACTTCATATGTGATATTAATAAACTGAGCGCACGTCATACCAAGCAAAAGGACTTAGACGAAACACATCAGTAACATATAATTTATAATATATAATACTATATATATATATATAATATATATTAATATAATATAATATATAAATATATATTAATATTAAATATATATATATTAATATATATATTAATATATCTATATATGTATATATATATATATATTAATAATATAACGACTGAAGTTTATATATGACTCTCAGTAATTGTTAAGGTTTAATGGCCCTCACACAAGTTATTGCGTGACTCAATAGGGTTGTTAAATTCCAAATAAAACATGTATCACATTAGAAAATTAATGAATAATAAGTATTTTATATGTTCTGTATGAATTATTATATTAATAATTTTTGAGTAAACGCTCAGTAGATTTTAAATTGAATGCCAATACGAAACCCTCATCAGCCACTTGCTGCACATATCATAAAATGAGGAGTGGCCACTCGGCTGCACGGGAGATGCGAGAGGGTAGTAACACAATCCATCAAGACCTGTCCCTTTACTTTAGTCTAAGCCCCATACAAAATGTAACCGCCGGGAGGGTTGGGGTAAATAAAACTTCACTACAAGAAACACAGGAACGTTAGTCCGAGAGTCTAGAAAGAGCTTATTGCATCATGACATCATAATCATCTATAGAAACGTTCATATCATCAATAAAAAAAAGATCATGGTATGTTCGACTGAGTCGAATTACTGAGTTTATATACAAACATCACTCAAGTTCACAACACTAGAATATAATTTGATTAAACATATTTTTTTTAAAGACAGCAATTTATTAAACTTATGATAATTTGCGCTTGACCGAAAAGGAAATTTTCCGTGTTTAAATAAAATAACAACTAAAAGAGAAAAGTTATAATCATTCTTATCAAATATCACATAAATAATATATAATTTGAGAGTAATGAACTTGTTAATTGGGAAACTCAACAAGACACGCAGACCTTAAAAGATCACAAACGGGACCACCTACAACACAGGCGCACACACATCAACATACGACTACACACGGAGGTCGAGAGAGGAGGGGAGCCCACAAATCCCACACCCACCACTTATCTTACATTGATTCTTATCACTATGCTATGTCTTAGTTGTACCACCAATAATAAAATCATAACCCCTGCGGGGAAATATATATTATAAATATATATACACACACATCACACACATTATAATATATATATATATATAAATTCAACACACATAATAATAATATATATAAATTAATTAAATATATATATTATATATATAATATATACTATAATCATATATATATATTATTTATATATATATAATATATAATTATAAATATAATATATAATATATATTATATATATATTATATATATATATTAAAATATATATATATATGAAATATATATATATATATTAATTATATATATTATATTAATATATATATAAATAATATACTGTGCCTTTTACAGGAGGTCATAGGTTTTCTAAGGAAAAACCTATAGCGACTTGTTCAGTGGACCCCATTATCGATAAGGTTTTCTTCGGGTTTCAGTACACGAGGTCTAACGGCAAAAAACCCGCTGGCTGACCCAGAGACTATCGCTGATGATATTTGTTCGCGAGGACGTTCTTTATTCCTCCACTTCTTTTTAGTATAGACTAAAAGAGAGCAAAAACGCTTTTTCGCCCAAAAGAAAAAGAATTACTGAGAATTGTTATAAACACAATGTAACACTGTGCGAGTGATCAACATCTCGGGAGTGGAGGACGAAGCTAGAATTAATAGAAAGAGAATTAAAGATGTCAAACACAATGCGCTCTTTTCTAGATCTATGACAAGCAATCAGGTTCTCTGAGAGAAACACGTATGAGACACATTTTCCTTTATTTGTGCGGCATTGTCTAGTGTTAAAAGTGCTATCTATAAGACTCTGAGATATATATCTCATGCCTACTTATGTAAAAAAGATATAAGATTTATAGTTAATACTACACATACACTTTATATATAATTATATATATATATATATATATATTATATTATATATATATATATTATATATATATATATATATATTATATATATAATAATAATATATATATATATTATATAGTATATATAATATATAATATATTAAATATATTATATTAATAAATAATAATATATAAAATAATATATATATTAATATATAATATATATATTATAATATAATTATATATATATAATTATAATTATATATTATATAATTAAATATATATAATATATATATATAATATATATATAAATATATAATATATATATGTATAATTAATTGTATTAACAGTATAATCCCTATTTATTACTTTGTTGAATATAAAAAATTATTTTCACAGCCATAATGCACTAATATATATATATTATAATATATATATATACATATGATATATAGTAGAGGTGCACATTAGTTCGAGTATTAAATAGCTACTGCTCGAGGCTTGAGAGTATATATATATATATATATATATATGTATATATATTATATAGTATATATATAGTATATTAAGGTAATGGTATTAAGTGCAAGGGCGCATCAGAACCTATAATAGGAGGAGTGAATTAGGCCAGTTTTGATAAGATCGGAACTATCACCGGCCATGACTATCGCATGCGTATGTACTTAATTTAACAGAGAACCCGCGATCGAGAACATGCTGTGATTAGAATATATACGCGGCGTGGAATGATGTGGAAAGCCAAATTTAAGAAGCGGTGCACAAGAAATAGCGATATACAGCACTCGCGCGCCGTGATATATATATATATATATATATTATAATATATATTAATATATATATATATTATATATATTATATTATATATATATATGTAATATATATATACGACATGGTTAAATATAGATAGTGCAACAGGTTAGTTAACTAGATTCCATATGACGATGAGATCCGACCACGTAAGAAATGCAGCTTAATGGGATTATATAGGGGTGTATCTAGGAATTAGAGACAATAGATTAAGCTATGAGCAACGCGACGGCAGATGCGATATATATATATTATATACTATTATATATATATATATATATATATATATATTTTTAGTTTTCAAAAGTGAAAGGTTGTGTTCGTGCTTGCTCTTCTTGTGTGATAGTGTTTTGGTTTTTAATTTGTGGCATTTGGAAGGAGAGGAAATTTTATTTGGGTATTCTTCAGTAATGTAACATATGATTAGTATTTTTTTAATTAACAATAGTACTTTACAAATAAAGTTGGTTTTCGCCTTCAAGAGGTTTCAGATGGAAATACATATAACCTAATCTTTCGCACGACCCGGAACCTTAAGATAAGTTTTTAGTGTTTTACCTTTTTAGCTTTTTAAGTTTTACGTATTTAATTTATACATTAACATATTTAATGTCGCATACGGCTTTTAGCATTTACGTTCGTAAATTTGTAAGCTGTGTGAGTGTGTGTGTGTGTGTGTGTGTGGATCTTTTAACTTTTAAGATTTTATATACTTTACATATTTATCGCCGTGCTTATTAATTTAGTTAGTTTCTGTTTTCATTTTTATAAACATAATTTAAAATAATTTTCATTTTTAAGGTTTTAATAGAATTTATTTGCTTATTTTTTTACTTTATCATTTTTTTTTCTGTTCGAGATCTGTGTATTTGTGTGTGTGTGTGTGTTTGTTGTGTGGGTACAGGTTTTTCAGTAAAAACCTAATCCAGTGGGCTTTTGGGTGGGCTGTGTGTATTGTCGATTGTGTGTGTTTATTTGCGTGGGTGTCCGTTTGAATGACTGGACAGAGAAGATGTAGTAGTGGGCGCAGGTTGGGGTTCTCTATTGACTTTGCTAACGTCCGTGGCCTGAAAGCTAACCATGAATCTGTGGAATATCACCTCGCTAACTCTTTACCTAACATTTTATTACTGTCTGAGACCCAGCTAGCCAGGGATTCTTTTTCAAATAAACTTAATATCTCCAACTATAACTTTTTCTATAATTTCAGACTAAATGGTGGAGTCTGTGCCTATATAAACATAACCTCCTGTACACGTCTGAGAATCTTGAACTCCTAATTTCGATGCTTCTATGGCTTAAATCTTTTCCCTACTTACTACCATTATCTTCGTGTTTCTGCACTGCTCCCTAACGGAACACATGAATTTTCAACCTCCTTTTTTGAATATCTTACTACTTCTCATGAGACTGTTACTTTGCTTCCCATCCAAATGCCGAGGTCCTCTATTTAGGGGATTTCAACGTACACCACAACTGAGTGGTTGGGCTCCTCTCATACTGATGCAGGGGGGGAGGAGACCAAACATTCAGTATTCTCAACGATCTGGAACAGTTAATTAAAGAACCTAAACACATTTACACCAGATCGTCCTAACCAATTCTTGAACAGGCTTGACTTATGTTTCACCACTACTCCTCCTCGACATAAATACACCATTTTTCCCTCCTATCGGTAACTCTGACCACAATCTTGTAGCTCTTAATTATAATACTTTTTCTCCAGCAGCTCCACCATGCCCCAAACGTAATTTCTGGCACTTTAATCGGGCTAATTGGGGGGCGTTGCGTCGTTTCTTTGCAAACTATGCTTGGAGTGAATCTTGCTTTGACTCGGAAGATGCTTCGCTCACTGCTGAAAAGGTAGGGGCTGTAATCGTCGAGGGAATGAGCGGGTTCATTCCATCTTCAACTAAATCATTTTCTCCACAAAATCCATGGTTCGGTGGAGAATGTTCTCGCTCCATTCAGGAGAGAGACATTGCCTATCAGGCATGGAAAAACTCTCATTCTCCCATCACTCTTACTAATTTCCATTCTGCTCGGAATCGTTGCAGGGCTATTATTCGACAGGCTAAGCGCGCTTTCACTAAAAGAAAGTGCGACAACCTACTTGGCTCTCCTACTGATAAAAATTTCTGGCCTCTTGCCAAAAACATCTCTAAAAACTTTTGTAAATCTGCCTTTCCTCCACTTATTCGCTCTGACGGAGAAGCAAACTCTCCTCTGAAAAGGCTAATCTCTTCGGCCTCCTTTTCTCTTCTAATTCTACCCTGGACTATTCCGGCATACCTCCTCCTGCTTCTTCTCCTCTCAGGTTTCCTATGCCTCTTCCCGTAAATACGCATGATCGGGTGCATGGGATTCCGAGATCTATGAACGTCAGGAGGCTAAGTGGCCCGGAATGGCAATTTCTCCCCCGGTTTTGAAGCGGTGTGCTTTGCCGAGCTTGTCCCTGTCCTCGTTCAACCAGCTCTCTATGCCTTAATTACTAGTACATTTCCTCAGTGCTGGAAGCGCGCATATGTCCAGGGCCAATCCCGAAAAAGGGTAGCCGCTCTGATCCTTCTAACTATCGTTCTATAGCTCTCACTTCGCATTCTATCTAAATCTTTGAAACTCTTCTTAACTCTAATTTCCTGGATCATCTGGAGTCCCATTCCCTTCTTTCAGAAATCACCAGTATGGTTTTCGACGCTCGAGGTCAACTGGTGACATACTATCCCATCTAACTGATTTTATGGTCTTCTGCCCTTAGGACTATGGGGAGTCTTGGGTGGTGGCGCTTGACATATCAAAGGCTTTTGATCGAGTATGGCATGCGTCGCTACTGCTCTAAGCTCCCTTCCTTTTGGGTTTCCTCCCTCCTCTTATGTACTCTTGTCAAATTTTCTTTCTGGTCGCTCCATATCAGCAGCTCGTTGATGGAGCGACTTCTTCCTCCTTTCCTGTAATGTGGTGTTCCTCACAGTTTGTTTTTCTCCAACTTTATTCTTACTTTTCATCAAACGATATCCTCAGCTGTACTTCTAACTCTGTTCACTCTTATGCCGACGACGCAGATCTCCATTCTTCCACTAGTTTCAAATCTGCTCCCTCTTTTGCATCTAGAGTTGTCTCTCGTTCTTCAGCTTTTCCGATTCTATTCTTGCCGACGGCTGGATGGGATTTCCCGGTGGGGCCACCGCCAACCTTGTGAATTCAACTCTTTGAAACTCAACTTCTTTACATCTCCCCTCTCAAAAACACCTCCTAACTTTCCCATTTTTTTCAACGGTTCTAACGTCTCACCTGTATACAACATAACATTCTTAGTCTGAACATAAACAAAAATTGTGCTTGAAAACCTCATATCACAATGGTTGCTAAGGTGGCCTCAAAGAAGCTGGGAGTTCTGTTCAGGCTTGCGGGAATTTTTTTCTCTTTAAAGCTACTTCCGTTTATATAAGGGCCTTATTTCGCCTTGCTTGGAGTACTGGTTCTCACAATCTGGGGGGGCTCCGGCTCCACCCTTCTATTGGAATAGAGTTGAGTCTAAAGCTAAAGGATTTTACTTAATAACCTGTCCCCTACTTTCAAACTTTCTTGACCCTCTAACTCTGCGACGTGAAGTTGGCGCACTATCTCTTTTCTATAGGTACTACAACGCAGATGCTCGGAGGAATTTGGCCGCTCGCATTCCACCTCCATTGCGTCGTCCTCTTAACACAAGGGGTGCCATGCTCCCGCATGAATTTTGCGTGAGCAATGTAAAAATCCCAGACTCGTTCGTTGTGGTGGCTCCTTCTTTCCCACTTCTGTTCTGTGGGACTCCTTGCCATCTTCTGTTTTTTCCAACTGTATTTAATCTTCCTTTCTTTAAAACCCATGTCTGCGCACACCTAAAAAGAGATCTTGCGTTAGGCTTGGGTGGGTTTTCATGTATTTTTTTTCTGCCCCCTCCTTGAATAAGGGTCAACCCGTGAGCGGTGGTGATTGGGTAAAAAAAACAAAAAAAAATAAAAAATATTAAAATCAGTAGACATATATATATATAAATATGAATATATATATATATTATATGTATATATATATAATAATAATATATTTATATATATATCTATATTTTCTTTTGTAATAAATATCTCTGCATATATAATGTTTATAGTCTATGCTGGTATATATATAATATATATATTTATAATAATCAGTTAAGAAAAAAACGTTCCTAGGGAACTAATCTTTATATAAGAAAACAACATGCGAAGAAAAAATAAAATACCTTTTAAGCAGACGTTTCGTAATTAATGGTAATACCTTTTCAAAAATTGAATGAACAATAAAGTTAATAAAATAAAGTTAACAAAGTAATTAACATATATATATATATAATATAAAATATAAATAAATATACTATGATAATATATATATATAATATATATAGTAATATTATATATATATATATATGATATATATATATATTATAGTATATATATATATAAATATATCAAATAACAGCTGGGCCAACAAAGATTTTTGCCGGCAAAACATTTGAAGGTCATTTTATAGGTAACTTGTTTCCCTGATTCCGAATATGACCTCCGTTTTCCTAGATTGGCTCTAGTTTTTGAGATACAGGGTGGTCACAAAAATACATTAATAAAAACAATTTATGTTAGGTTGTAACGTAATTCACCAAAAAAAAAACACACGAAAGAATATATATCAAATTGTTAATGAGTAGTTAATAAAATGCTAATAGGTCAAAACATTTAATTCAGTACAATGAAATCACAATAAATGCATTACAAATCGCTGTCTATATGATTGTCCTCTGTGTGCAGAATGTGGACAATTCACAGTTGAATGGCTCCAACATAGTACTGCCATCATGTGTGTATCACATCTTCCTTGGTATCTTTCTTCCATCACCTTGATATCTTGATGGAACCTCTCCCCTTGTTCCTCACTATAACATCCTAGATTATCCGGAAACCGATCTAAGTGACTATGTAGATAGTGAACTTTTTATGCTCATTTTAGCATTCAAATTTTTGAAGTCTGAAAGCATTTTCTGGACGAGTTCTACATAGTTGGCAGATTTATGGTTGCTCAAAAAGTTCTGAACAACCAAGACAAAAATTTTCCAGGCAAATGCTTCAATATCAATCATGGAATTTATGAAATTGTCATCCTTGATGATTTGGCGAATTTGAGGGCCGCTAAAGATTCCAGCTTTGAGTTTCTCCCTACTCAACCCTGGAAAAAATCTGCAAATATATTTTGAATACATCACCATCCTTGTCTAGGGCCCTAACAAAATTGCTTCATCAGTCCTATTTGATGTGGAGTGGTGGGAAAATTTTTTTTTTCCCAATGTCCACCAGTGGTTCGTTAATGATATTTGATGCACCTACATATTTTTCCTAGCAGGTCATACAACTTTTTCCCAGTGGTCTCCTTTAGCCTACTATCTCACAAGCATATGAAACAAGGGTATAGTATATCCGCTTTGCTGCCCAAGTGAGATGTTGACCATCTTCAAATTCAACGCATATAGACCACTGGTGTTCATTACATCTAAGCTTCTGCAAAGATCATTTTTATATTTTCATATTCCTCTTTTAGTTTTGTTGAGTGACCTATTGGAATCGATGCATAATTATTTGTACAATAAAACACACTTCAAGTTTCTCGTTGAACTATCCATAAAAATCGCAATCTTCTGGTCGGTATTTAGGTAACCCCAATTTGGAGTAGGAGTCCAGGGATGTCCCTACAGTATACTAGGTCTTCTTCTCATGAAATATGGAAGAAGTACTACCTCTCTTGTCCGAAAATAAGTTATTTTACATTCGGCAGTGAGACAGTTCTTTTCACTTAGTCTAGATGCTAAAAGCTCAGAATCTTGCTTGGAGAGACTTAACTCTCGTACTAAATCATTGATCTCTTCCTGGAAGAACTGTTGCTGTTTAGAAGTACTTCCTTCTCTTCATATTCACTACCACTATCTGCACGTGTGCACACCAAATCCTGGATATCTTCTTCAACAGACAATGCTAGGTCTGGGAGTGTAGTGAACACTGGGATGGGGACATCGTCGGAGTGTAGTACAGGTCGCCTTGCTGATTCCAAATCCGGATACTCAAATTTCCGTTTCTTGTAACGATTGATACCTTTCACATTAACCAAACAAAAATAACAGTCACTGTGGTGATTCTTTGGCTCCCGCCATACCATAGGCACACCAAATTTTAAACCTTTTCTTCGTCCATTTTTCCACTGACGTAGATTTTCGACACACGTTTTACAGACCATATGGGGAGCCCAAGACTTATCTTGGTCTCCGAGTTTCATTCCAAAGTATGCCAGATATGCTTGCTTCACAAAGTTAGTAATATTTCTTCTATGGTTCTCCTGGCAATATTCACCACAGATGTAGCAGAATACATTGGGGTTATTCAAACAGGCTCTTCGTGAAGTACTCATAGTGTTCTGAAAATAGAAAAAAATAAAGAATATATATAAAGGTAAGCCCCTTAAAAAGAAATAAAACGATATTACTGTAAAATATGCATTAAAAAAGATATTTGTATTAGAGTAAATCTGGAACACCCTGTATCTCAAGAACTAGAGCTAAACTTGGAAAACTAATGTCATTTCTGAAATCAGCACACCCGATATACTATAAATTTGATAAAATATCCTTGGCAGCAGAAAAAAATTTTTTTTTTTGTTGGCCAGTGTAATACATAAATTCAAAATGGTGTGAAGTGTAAAATTTAAAAAGTGATTGTAAATAAAAGATTAGTAACAAAAAACAGAAAAGTAAAATGAATGGGTAAACTGATAGAAAAGACAATAAATAAAGAGAAAAAAGCAAATGGAGGGAGAAAAGAAAGAGAAAGAAAACAGATTTAAGCAATTTGAATCACCAAAGAAGAATTATGAATATTAAGTGTGGGTTTAAGTGTTTTTATGTGTAAGGACTCTAGAAGCATGTTGGAGAATAGGAAAGTTAAGGCTGGATATAGATAATTCAGCTGTCAAAGATAATTCAGAGATCATTTAGAGATTATTTGCTGTCTTTTTTTTACGTGCAGTGATATTATATTTTTAAAGGGCTCTTTGTTCTTAAGAAAAAGAAT
>JABUQX010125274.1:40000-42500 GCA_015478945.1 Trachelipus rathkii
AAATGTGACGATATACAAGCGGGCATTTATAAGATACCGTGCAAAGACTGTGATTCGGTTTACATTGGTGAGACTGGATTTCTCCAGAAGAATTGCTCAACATAAGTATGCGTTGAACACCGGTGATGACAATTCTTCTTTACACCGCCATCGCTTGAAGCACAGTCATAAAATACATTTAAACAATCAAAATTAATTTTTAGGTAGAAGATTTAAATAAAGAGGAAATTTTTAGAATTAGTTTTTATTAAAAATGAAAATAATTTTAAAAGCAATGAAAATTTCACAATTGATAACTTTGCTAGCAATATAATTTTAAGAAATACTTGGTTAGGTGTTTTTTTTTTTACGTAGAATGACTGCGGTGACGTAGTCAACTATCAAGGAGTCATTATTATTTCTTCCACATTTTATATTTTCTTTACCTGAAAGATGAAGGTTAGGGAGTGACCTCCGAAAGCTGGCAATTTTTGATAGTTTTATTATTATACCGTTTATATTCCTCGGGGAGTGTGCAATAATTTTCAACACGGTTATAGTGTTCTTTAATGTTATATAAATAAATAAATAAATATATATATATATATATATATATATATATATATATATATATATATATATATATATATATATATATATATATATATATATATATATATATATATATATATATATTTAGGCGCAAAATTAATGCCCTATTGACAAAGTACGGTGAACTTTGCAATGTGGTGGCTATGGGTCGGATTGTGGGGTGGAGTGTTCGAAAAAGACCATTATAGGCCAACACAGGGATGCTTGGGTACTGGGTTGTAATACAGTGTGATATCGGTGCTAAAGGGGAACATTACAAACCAAACATCGCGTCCGGGATAAGGCAGACGACGTGTAACTACGCTAGCTGTAGACCATTTTTTGCTGCTGCAGGCGCTTAGGGAATGGCATACTACAACCCATCGTCTCCAAATGCAGCTGGATGAGGTGTATGGTACCAGTATAAGTCAGAATAGGTAGATAGGTCGGCATCTTGCCGAACACAACTATTGTCCGCATACTCCGGCTACAGGCCCTTCACTGACCACAGCACATTTTAGAGCCCGACTTAAATATGGGCGTACTCACATCAACTGGACCCTGGACGATTAGGCTAATATCCTTTTCAGGGACGAGAACAGATTCTGTCTGTTTACCTCCGACCGTCGTATCAGCGTCTATCGACGGCCACATGAAAGGTATGCAGTATGCAATATTGCACATGTCAAGGCCTTTGGTGGACGTTCAGTTATGGTCTGGGGTGGAATATCTATGATGTCCTCCACTTAACCGCCCAAATATACATAACCGACATCATCGAACCCTATGTTGTCCCATTTGCACCGTTTATTGGTCACAGGTTCCTTCTGAAGCAGGATAATGCCCTCCCACACGTCGCCTTATGTTCTCAGGACTATTTAAATACCGTTAACATCAGCACCATCGCCTGGACAGCTTACAATCCGGATCTCAACCCGAAAGAACATTTGTAGGACATGTTTAAACGGAGGGTGCGAGCAGTCTCTCCCCAACCACAGACTTTACACGCCCTCCGGCAGACACTCCTGCGACTGTGGGATGAGGTGGTGCAACGAGAGATACGTACCCTAATATCGAGTATGCCTCGCCGTTGCCAAGCGTTCATCGAAGCCAGAAAGAGCCATACACGCTACTGAGTGGCCACTGTTGCGAATATAACGTCTACAGCTGGATAGGAGTAACGTCTCATACCTCTCATCTGAGGGCATCACGTCCATACCGGCCACGTTTGTGTTGGTCAATACCACCCACGTTCCTTATTGTTCCCTTATGTAATTATAGCCATAAATACATTAGAATATTGTGCAGGCATTTTATTTTCCTACCTAGTGGCATTTCTTTGGCTGGTGCATTAATTTTGCGCCTAAGTATATATATATATATATATATATATATATATATATATATAGTATATATATATATATATATATATATATATATATATATATATATATATATATATATATAGGTGATACTAAGTTTAGAGTTAACTATCATCAATTCATATTCAAAAACTACAAGAAAGCCACAAGGAAAGGAATACATTGCTGGAATGCTTGTCCAATTTTAGTGCGGAAATGTAAAAAAAAAAAAAAAAAAATATATATTCAAAACTACACATTACATATGAATACATTTTGAATCCTGCAAAATTTTAGATGTGTTCTAAAAATAAAAAATAAAACAATTATTGTTAATAATTATATTAATATGATTAGAGAGCCTATTTAGAGACCTTCTTATTGGTTACTCGTTAAAATAAATAGACTTTCTATTAAATTTTTGCTTTTTTCTTTTACTAAAGAATACCCCAAGGGCATAACGCACCGATGGCAGGGAGTCGGTCTTCGGCCTGGGGAACTACGGGTATGACTACCTCTCTGGGGAGGGTCTCCTGAACCCTGCTCTTATTTAGTGTCGCGGGGTTCCT
>JABUQX010125275.1:0-2500 GCA_015478945.1 Trachelipus rathkii
CTATTTCATTCCATTCCATTCCTTCCACTATTCTCTCTCTCTTTTATTTATATTCGCTTTCTCTTTCTAATTATATTATATTTATATAAATTGATATGTATATTTAAATCCATATATATATATATATATTTATATTTATATATTTATATATATATATTTATATTTATGTTTTTGTATCTATATTTATATATCTGTATTTATGGACGTAATAGATATAATGACAGTTTTAGAAGTATATATGTTATATTTATCTAATATAAATATATATATATATATATATATATTAACAAATATATAATAAAATCAAATATGATAATTTTAATAAATAATTTATATATATATATATATATATATATATATATATATATATATATATATATATATATATATATATATATATATATATATATATATATATATGCCACCATTTGTTATCGTTTTATATTGTTTTTTTTCTTAAAATTATTTTCTTATATGCTTTTTTTTAAGGACTACCGAGGTCCCAGGATTCTCTTTGGAGAAGGCTTATGCCTGACAGCACTAAATGAGAATTTTTTTCCTAATTATTTGCATTGATGGGATTATTGGACACTTTATGTAATGTTCAAAAACCTTAAAGATTAGTTGCCTTTCAGTGTATGTAAAATATGACCTTCCTTTGGAAAGTTTTTCTCTAGGCAATGTGTAATCTTTAGAAGACTGACTTCTTACACTATTTAATGTTATTTGGGGTGAAATAGGTAAAACAGGGACATTAGAAATAAGGCCTTGTGGTTCCACGGGGACCTCTGAAATGGAACCTAGCGATGGCAAAATAGGTTCATCTGTTGAATGGTTTTTTGAATTAGAAGCTGGCGATGTTAATTCCAAGATATGATCATCTGGAAAAAGGTCTTCTGAATTTGAGCTTGGAGAAGCTGGAGACAAAACAGGGCCATCCGTAATAATGCTTGGTAATTTTAAATCTTTGCTGTATGCTGTCGATGTAGAAGGTAAAACACAGTAATTTGATAATTCTTGTGGTTTCATTTCATCTTGCAAATTTTTGCCTGAAAGCGTTTCATAGACAGTTTCAGCAGCATCCACACTTTGACTCGATTCGGTTAACATTAGATAACTTTTTTCAGCAGTGCTTGGCCGATGGCAAAAATGTCTTGCTATCGCAACTTTTTTTCTACTGTCTCCAGAGGAATGAACTCTTGTAGTTATGATTTCTGTTGAAAGACGGCTTCTCAAACCCGCAACCTCCCAAATGCTCATTATACCTTTGTACAGACTGTCTGAGTTTATTGAATTACCACTCCCGGTAACGAAAACATTTTCAACAACACTTTGAACTGGAACAATACCAGATCAAATTTTTTCAGTATAGCTTAGAAACATATTATATAATTTTTCTTCTAAAGTAACTCTGGCAGGTCCATGCTCTCTTCGAGTCTTTACGGGAAGGGTGTCAGCAGAAACAGCAGCTTTCAGCACCGAAACGCAGGAAAGAAGCGGTCTTTCGCTCCCTCTACCGAACTTGCAATAACGATGCTCATTTGGAAATGGTCCATGCTCTCTTCGAGTTTTGTGATTTTCAAAGGATATGACATAATAATTCCTCCCATTTCTTAATTCTTTCTTTGGTTTCTTCAACTCCTGGAGAGTCATATTTGCTAACACACATGACTTACCTTTCATTTCTTAATATAGCTGTTAAAAGAAGATAATTTCTAACTTGAGAATGTTCAGTGTACGATAAGGCAGTAACGTTGTCATTTTCCAACAAATTTAAAATAGTTTTACATTTGTGACTAATTTCACTAACTTCAAAAGCTTGAATTTCAGCTACAGGAATGTCATTTACTTCTTTTTTCCCAGAGATTTTTGCTTTTTTAAAAGCTCTTGTCCAGTTTTGAATAATTATGATTAATGAATTATAAATGTGAAGATTTCCAGGGTTTTGAAATCCAAGAAATTTAAGAAATTTTACCAGGATGCTGACATAAAAATATGCGCTATTTTCTTGGTGTCCTTCAATATAACTGTGAAACCAATTGCAAAGTTTTTCTAAAACTTGTTGTGAATTAAACTCTTCAGCTTTTTCAATCTTGGACCCTTTCAATATTTGTCGTATCTTATGCTTGTACTGAGTAGCATTATGTTGGGTCATCCATCCACCATTTAATGATGTTAAGAATGTGAGATTGAGTGTTTAGACAGAAATTGGTAATAAAAAAAACTGAACACAGTAAAGGCGAATTATAATTAACTGAGGATAATTATCATATTTTTTTAGTTGTTATACCTAATATATCTTACATGTTGTGCCTTTCTGTTTCATGAGATTTTTTTCACTATGGTTCCACATCTATACCAATAATTTAGAGTTTCAAATTAAAGGGAGATTTAAGGGGTTCCTCAGCAATTTTATGGTAGTATACATATACTTGTGTTGACTACAGTTATGATTTGATCAATATATTGGTCCTTATTTTTATCCATGTAATTTAATGTT
>JABUQX010125276.1:0-19431 GCA_015478945.1 Trachelipus rathkii
CTTCTTTGTAGTCATGTCAAACAGGACACCTAGAAAAATGTTTCATTTTATAACAATAAAATATCTTCCTTACAAAACAACAACAATAATAAAGCCACCAACACAAAATAATTGCAATTCTTAAATTGATGACAAAACTACCTGTAGGATTTACGGCTGGTTGGAAAAATGCAGGTAACTTTATGCATTGAGTGGGCACTTTTGTCACACGCGTACGATTTGCAGTAATCACTGCACAATGAGACTGTCGATTGAATGGCTCATTCAACTCGTGCATGAAGCGCGCGCGCTTCTCTAACCGAACGGCTGGTGGGGGAACCTTGAAAGGGAGGCAAAGCGCTTCGGACAGAGGTAGGTGGAATTGCCAACCGCAGGGGTGCCAATTTTTAACTACAATTCTAGTCTTTTCTCCATGGGCATGCGCTCGGAAATAATACATTGTAGAACACGATGCAAAGATACGACTTGATGATGCGCGTTGACATTTAATCTTTCTGGAAATGCTTTCTTATTAAGTAGCTTCAGAGCACTTGCCTAAAGATAAAGACACATAAACACCAACTAAGTACGTAAAAATAGAAATAAGAAAACCAGTCATCACCAAGTTTAAATCGCACGTGGTATTTTGTGGAAGAGCCACACTCAATTGGCCAAAGAGCCGCACTCAATTGGCCAAAGAGCCGCATGTGGCTCGCGAGCCACGGTTTGCCGACCACTGATGTAGGGCATATTACAAAGGATGAAATAGTGAATGCTTTGAAGAAGTCAAAAGGAGGAAAATCTTCTGGGCTAGATGCTATACAAGTAGAAATGTTAAAAACGGGAGGTGACAATGTTGTGGAGTAACTGATGAATTATTCAATGTTTGCTGGGATCAGTGCGATGTACCACAAGATTTGAAAGATTCCTGTCTTGTACCAATTTATAAGGAAGGGGGACAAAAAGGAGTGTCTAATATAAGAATAAGCTTATTAAGTGATAGGTAAAATATATGACGAATTATAATAGAAAAAGTTAAAGTATTACAGATAAACGGATTGGAGAGCACAATGGTTTTTGGGTCTTTAAAGGGAAAATGGGGTCGGAAAAAGGGAATTTTTTGGGAAAAAAATCAGGTATTTACCTTGAGAATGCTGGCAGAAAAATCTTAGAAAAGAAGAAAGACGTTTTGCATGCTTTCTTGATTGGAAAAGGCATGATAGAGTGCAAGGAAGGAAGTTGTGCGGAACATTAGAGAAGTTTATGGAATATATGGTTTGGCTTTAAAGGCGATTAAGCATTTTACAAACAGTAGAGGTGGGTTAGGATTAACAGGAAGGAAGGGGAGTGGTTAAAGCAGGCGAGTCTGAAACAAGGTTGTGTTATGTCTCCATGGTTGTTAATATCTTTTTAGATAGTGTAGTTAAGGCATATGGATAGATTGTGGAAAGGAGCTGATTGAAATTGAATCATGATATTGAGTATTGGGAGATAGCGTCTTACTTTTTCCCGAGGATTCTGTGTTGATTGCCGATACAAGGAACCTGCGTGATTTGGTGGCTTGAGTTGAAGAGTGTGCCAAGGAAAAGGATTAAAAATTAATTCAGCTAATAGTAAAGTGAAAATTAGTACAAAAACCAAAGGAGACGATTCCCAATCTGGGTTGGATATCACAAAGGTGAATGGGGAAAGCCTAGCGAAAACAGTTTTTAGATACTTAGGAACGGCATTGGCTCGGAGGCAATAAAGAGAAATTGACGCAATAGTTTGCTGAGGGCGAAAGGTATTAAGCGCCTAGAGACTTATGAAAAATGGAAATTTAACAAGGAATTAAAAATGAATTGTTCGAGTTATATTTGTTCCAACAGTTCTGTATGGATGTGAGACGTGGGCATAAACCACAAAAATGAAAAAAAAGAGTGAGGTTTTAGAAGTGAAATGTTTAAGAGATATTGTTGAATAAAGAGTAAAGAATTAAAATGTAGGATAAGGGATAATGTGCGATATGAGACATGTCTGATGGAAAGACAAAAATCAAGAGGGTACTAAGGTCACGTGCATAAATGAATTGCTAATAGATTGATTAAGAGGTTTTAAAATCCGAATGTAGAGAATAGGAGAAGGGAAAGCTGGGAGGAGTTTGATGGAGTAAAGGAACTATTAATAGCAAAGGGGATCAGCATACGAGGAAATCAATAATCACACCAGTGTTAATAATCCTGTGAAAGAATTGTTCATTAAAAGTTCGACATGGGTTTGCAATTACTGACACAACCTGGAAACTTGCAAATAAAGCCAACAGCATTCCCGAACTGCAACTGAACCACCCTCACGTATGTGGGAACGGTGAATGAGTCTATATATTATATATATATATTAATATATATATAGTATATATATATATATATTTATTATATATATATATATCATATATATATATATATTTAATTATATATATATATATATATTATGTATATATATATATATATATATATATATTATATATATATATATATATATATATATATATATATAACATATTATAAATTATAATTATATATATATTATATAATATATATATATATATATAATAATATATATATAATATTATATAGTATATAATATATATATATTATATTAATATATATATATATATATATATATATACTAATATATATATATTATATATATATATATATATAATAGTATTTTAATATATATATATAATATATATATATTATAGGTAGTATCCATTATACTTAAAATAAATTATGGTAAAAATTGAAAAGTTGTAATTTACGTGTTTTTTTTTATGTCAATATTATGTAAGAACAAAATTTTAACATAAGTAAAAAAAATGTTAAAGGCTTCCCTGCCTTATTGAGATATACACTCTCTTACTAACTTCAGACTCCTTCCTCACCATACAAGAAGATCAGAATCCTGCGAATCTTTTCCTCCTCAACTACAGAAACTTTTAAAATTCAAGTGAAGTGAGGTAATACAGCCGACAAAGGCAACGAAGACTACAGAAACTTCGACTTAACAAAATTCTAAAGAAGAACTAGTCAAGGCTGGTAAAACAACCGGCTGCGAAGCCCAAACCGTTTCTGAAGTTTACAAAAGAGAGTATCTCAATTAAAAGGGTAACTTTTGTTACTACTTTTATTGATAAGGAAATAAATATATTTTGGAATTTTCAAACTTGAGTAATTGGTGTTACTCAGTAATAAAGAGATAATAAATCGAAACTTGTGTTTCGTCTTTGTTACGTAGATAAGTTAGAAACTGTCGAGTTTTAGCAATGCAAAAAATTTGGTTCTGCATTATTAAAGAAATGAATAAGGAACTGAACGGGTTTCGTATACTGAAAGAAGACATTCTAAAGACCAGGTGGCCAATATCTGTTTGTCTGTGTTTAGTTGGTGAACTCTACACATTTTATAATCTTCTATCCAATACTAGTTATTATTCTCACTATTTAGAATTAGATTCCCTACATTATTATTATAGAGGTTGCTTATTATATTTATATTATTATTTTTTATATTTTATTATATATATATATTTAAATATATAATTAATAATATATATATATAATATATATATTTTATATTAAGGAGGAAAAAATTTCGTTCGCTGCGGGGACTTCGAACCCAATCCGGCTAACAAGCTACCGTTATGAAAAATTGTATCATGACGCTCTATCACTGATACAATCCGCCCTCCCGAGAAAGAGGCATTTCTGGACAGTTTTCAAGTCTCTGCTTCGATATCACTGCTTTGAAAACTCGTCTTACTGAATACAATTAGAGGTTGCTGTGAATACCTCCTACTGGTTGCCTTAACATTGGCATCCTGCTGGGTTGCTCCTTGGCTCTATCAGGAGAACCACCAAATTCAAGCAATACAACATGGGCAAACAACAGTTTAATAAAAAAAAATATTAATAATATATTACATATATAAAAAAATTTTTCTTTCGCGGACAGAGCTTGAATCCATCTTACTCAACTAACTATTGTCTGTTGTACTTTGTTATATTGGATTCATATGTATATATTCAATTCAAGCTAGTGATGATCGGAAGCAATGGAGGCTTAAAAACTGTTTCCGGAGATGCCCCTCTTTTACGGTTAGGTGGACTGGGACCAGTGGTTAAGAGCGTCCTGTATACATTTTGTCTAACGCAACGCCGTTGGTCGATAGTTTTTCGATGCTACTATTCCATCTGTCACCAAATTATTCCTTGCTCTTTTAGATTTGCTATAAATTTTTGTTAAGCATTATGTTTGCTGTGCCCATGAATGGCATTGCTTGACTATGGTGGTTTCTCCTGTATCAATGGCAACTAGCGATGTGCTATTTTACTCCTGTATGTGTGTTCCAGTTATCTCTCTTATATGATTTCAATATATCATTATTATATTAATATATATATATATTATATAAAATATTTAATATATTATATATATATTTATTTTACATTCTATTTTTATTTTATTATATTTATTTTATTTATATATTATTTTTATTTGTTTGTGTGTGTGTTTGTGTAGCATATTATCGGTTTCTTTAAATTTCCTATTTTCTAAATTTAGAAATATATTATATAGTTTTTTTTTTAGTTTTTTTTTTTTTTTTTTTTTTTTTTTTTTTTTTTTTTTTTTTTTTTTTTTTTTTTTTTTTTTTTGGGATTAGTTCACCTTTTATTCAATTTATGTATTTGGAGTAAATTTTATATCTTTTATATTATTTGTTTAAATTTTTTTTTATTCAGGCAATTATTTATGTCTTGATTTGCTGTTTTTTCTAATTTGTGTCTATTTTTTGTTATCATATTATTATTTATATATAAATAACTAGTTATTTAGTTATTTTGAGTTCGTCCAAGTATCTTTTATGGTTATATAATGTATTCTATCTGAGCTCTTAATTTGCGCCTTTTATTTATAAATGAGTTTTCGGGATCTATGAGTGTATTTTATTTTTGATTATTTTTTTATTATTCGAAGAGATGTTGCAGCTCGGTTTGAGCTCTTTTTTAGTATATTTTTATCAATTTATTTGTATAAAATATTGTAAATATTAGGTTCATAGTAATGTGTTTATCCTTTTTGCACAATGTTCATATATAATTATTAATATTATTAGTCTTTTTTTATTAAAAGATTGAAGTATTCAGGATATACATAAATAATTTATTATGTGTGTATATTTAAATTTAATCCTTATTTATTTGAAATAGAGATTCAGGTATATAAATATTCTAATAATAATTATATAACTGAAAAATAATTTAATCTTTGGGCAGCGATAGGGTTTTCTTATAAAGAAAAATATTGTTTTAATAATATTTATATATCAGGATTTTATTAACGTTTTTTACCTTACATTAATTATGGATATATTTTTGAATAAATGGTTATATAATACTTGTGACGGTTTTATAGTTCTTCATAATATACCATTTCAAATGGTCTCATAATCCTCTTGTTATCTTGTGTGATCTGATAGGTCGTGCTCATCAGAGAAACGTAGATTATTTATCGGGCCTCTAACGTACATTTATTGAAGTCTAATATTCGAGGGGCTATCATAAGTTATGAACACAATCATAATACCTGTTCATAGATAGAAATTTTAATAAGAACATCAACTACTACTTTACCTAGTTGCGATAGAAGAAATAAAATCTCTCCAGACTCTTGCCAAACTTCATTCTACAATATTATATTATTATATTTATAATATATATATATATAATATAGTATATATATATATATAATATATATATATATTTAATTATATTATTTATATATAATATTTATATATATATCTATATAAATATTTATATATTATATAATTTATATATAATATTAATTTATATATATATATATATATTTATAATTTTTATATATTATTATTTATATATATTTATATTATTATAATTTTATATTATATTTATATTTATATTATAATTATATATTATTATTTATATTTTCTTTTATTATATATAATTATATTATTATATTATCTTTATATATATTTATTATATATATTATTATATTATTTATATTATTATATTAATTTATACGTAACCAGTTTTATGTATGTACAGGTAGTATATATTGATATATAATATAATATATTAGTTCAAAATATATTAATTAGCCTAAAATATATGTCTGCTGAGAAAGGAGCGAGGTATGACAACATACCCATCTTGTACCAATGTTCTTAGATAAGGGAGACATACAGGAGTGTCCTAATTATAGAGGAATATGCTTTATTGAGTGCAGTATGCAACTATGGGAGGAGTAATAATATAAAAATTTAAGAAAGTACTGAGAGCCAAATTAGGTTAGAAGATGTGTTTCTAAAGGTTGTTAAGAATGTGTAGATCACCTATTTACTCTGATAATGTTGTCAGATTCTTACACAGAGAAGAAGAAAGACGTTTCCTTAGGGTTCCTTGATTTAGAGAAAGCTTAGAATGTAAAGAGGAGAGCTGTCGAGAGTACTGAAAGACTATGACGTAAACTGAATGTTATTAAGTGCCATTATAATTTTAAATAGGAACAGTTGTGAATATGTTAGGATTAAGAGGATGAAAGACAAGCTATTTAAAGTATGAGTAGGTCTGAGACAGGGTTTCGTTGTCTTCATGGGTATTTCATATCTTTACGGATATAGTATAGCTAAGGATATGGATGGAATTGCGAAATGAGCATATAGTTTCTGTGTAAAAGTCATTGGAAGAAGTGTTCTCCACTTCTTGCTGAAGAAGCTTTGTTGGTGGCCAATGGCAAAGTTGTGAAAATTATTTCCTATTAAGAAATTAAAAGAAGGTGTTAAGTGAAAACTTAGAGAAAATGAGTCTTTAGATATATTTGAGGATGGATATTGGAACATTGTTAAAGATAAAAGAAGAGATTGATCATAGGCTGGGGCACCCGCATAAAATCTTCTGGGGGAAACCCATAGCTCCCTCAAACAATAAGAAAATCATAAATTTCGTACATGACCTTTAATATATAAAAATATGTTAGGAACATATTCTATAAATGGTACGAAAGGAAGGCAGACATTGCCACCTATTATATGTATTATATATATAATATATTATATTATATTAATATATCGCCCCTGATAAATATATTATTATATAAATATAATTAATATAATATAAAGATTAATGTTATATGTTTACTAGGAGAATTTCTGTTATGAAATATAAATTAGAAATGTACTGAGATGGTGTAGAAACTATATAAATATAAATATATATATATAATATATATATACTATTAATATATTACAATCTTATCCATAACAACCTAACAGATTATAATTAGTATACTATTAACGGTCATATTAACACCTAAAATATATTACTATATTATATATAAGTTAATATATATAATATATATATAGGTAGAGGAGATGATAGGTAAATGAGTTCCCATTTATTTTTTAAAATGCATATGGATTTCTTAACATGCGTACTGGTTATTACTTAGCATAACATTAAAAAGACACAGAGGAGGCAAATCAAAACACAATAAATCCGTGACTGACTCTTATAACTACACTTAACTAAAACATTAATCAACCTGCACTTTAATTATTAAATATTCTTTGTAATATTAAGAACGTAAACAATATCAGATATTAAATATTAATATATAAATCATTAAACTATACAATAGTAAATTAATCGATTTAGGCTGAGTTCTGTATGATATTTCTATCTATTTTCAGTTTCGAGCATACTCCCGCCAGCAACCAATACACCTATATAGGCATATGCCCCTATAGGCTATATTTAGATTTATACTTATAGTTTTATATATATATTATCACCTTTTTATGACAAGGCAATTATGAAATAGTTTATCAGTTTTTCAGTTTTATTCCTTAACATGACTCAATTACTATATTTTCCTATTCAGTATATCTTTATATTATATACTAATCGAGGTATCGACTACCTAGTACTACATATTCATCATCCACTACACATTCAGTCATAATACCAAATAAAACTATCACTATTACCTTATATTCTCACAATATTACAAAACCTTTTCAATGTATCTATATATATTCAAAGTAATTATTTGTTTATTTACCCTTTTCATGGTAAGTGAGATTAGAATATTATTTGTTTGTTCAAGAGATGCCCCTTCTTCGAAACTCTCAACACCTTCATATATATGCCTTTAAAATAGATTAGTCATTATAAATTAATATGAAAATAATACAGCCATTATCATAATAATGATATATAATTATATATATATTACGAACAGTAATTGGTATAGACAGACATAGATATTAACTTCTATGAGTCAAATAATCTCAGAGCTAACATTACTAGACTTCTTTATAGTCACTTCAGAAATCATTCTCTCTAATAAATGCTGCATATTTTCTTATTTCAACTCCCATTCTCTCAATTTCATCACTTCTTTATCCGAATTGACAAGAAGTGACCGCACTAGAAGATCTTTCAACTACTCATGCATCACTAACTCTCGAGTTAATATCTTCGAAGTGTCATTACTATCAGCGTCCAATTAAATTATCGCACATCACTCCGTCTTCTTCTAATTGAAATTCACATTGAAATAGTAAGAAACCACCAGGAACTCGTATGCACATATACCCAAATAATTCATATGACATTCATATATAAAAAACCTATATATCTTTATATAAACACACCCAAATCCCTTTACACATTAATTGATACGTTTGCACTTTTGGTTGAGAATCGCACGATAAAAGCTATGATTCTACGACATATAAAATACTACGGCTTATCACCTGCTTTTCACATTTTATCTATATTACTAAGCGTATTCTAACTGGGTAGTCGCGTCTCACTACCGGGTGAAGCAAGCGCTAATAACGGGTATGGTCCTAGTGGGTATCATAATATAAATAAACATATTTAAATATACTAAAAAACTTTGTATATTATAACTGAGCATTATATATATATATATAGTAATGAGAAAAGGTATTATATTAAAAATAAAATATATACTAATTAAAATATAATATAATAATACTTATAATATTATATAAATATAATAGTACTTTATATATATTTAATAAGTGAATTAAATATAATATATAATACTATAATAATAATTAATATATATATATATATATTATATTATATATATATATATATATATCTTATTATATATATAATATTTTAGTATATATATAATAGATAGTATTAATTAATATAATTTAATATAATTATATTATATAATATTTTCTATAAAATATATACTGAATATTATATACATAATATATAGATATATATAATAATATTATTATAATTCATACTAACTATTATTCATTATATGTAAGGTAGAAACTATAAGGTAGGGGTGGTATGGACTCATAGGTAGCGCTAGTGATATATACTTTTTTAGTATATTATGGGTAGTGTAAACACGCTTTAAAAGTGAGAATAAACTAGTTATTATAAGTAAAATTAATATAATATATATATATATACCTTATTCACTCATTAAATCCCTACCTCTCAAAAATGAATACGGTAGATATCAAGATTATATAGTGATTTCTATGGTCCTAATAACTATTTACATTTATATACACAATATTAAAATTTATATTTAATTTTCCTAACTTATATTCAAATATTTGTTAAAGTGCTACTGATGTTAAGGCCATACCATAGCCTTTAATTATATCACATCAACAATAATTATATAATAAATTCCCTATATAGATCTATCTCGCTTGATGAACGATAAAATTAATCAGTACTTATATGAAAATAGAAGACTCACCTGAAGATATTTCTTCAAACAGAATATTCCCTCACTTCAACACTTCAAATTTAAACAAGAAACCCAACTTTCAGCAAGGGAATAGAAATCTCAGATGGAAAGGCCGCAATTCTGGAACTCGACCGTCGTCAAGAATTACGTAAAGAAGAATTCGGCATGGGAGGCTAAATTCAGCGGAAATGACCGTGCAACTGCTCAATCCTCAACTATACATAAAGAATAGAGTATACTTTAAACACAGACGGCGCCAACTTTTTTACTTATTCGTTGATATATTTGTCTTTTACGGATATCTAATTATCTTATCCTATAAGTAACAATTTCTTGAGATATATAATTATGGAACAAATTTGTCATTCCTTCTGGAAGAAATAACACTAATTGCCAGAACTTTGTCATTTCATAACTGCTTTACTCAAAAGATAAATTCTAATAGGATAATACCTTTTGTTTCCCCTAGAAGCCATTTTGTCTGTCATCCTTAAAAAAGATAAGGTTATTGCAACTTTGCTTAATGCACCTTTAATGAAAGAATAAATTCCGAACCTCGAATGTTTCGAAGTACCTAAAGAAGATATAGTAAAACACCCTCAGTGGGTATATAAAATTATCTAACTCTTCACTGCCTACGTAAAGTTGGATGAACTACAAACTTAATTAAAATCTTATCATCTTTAACGTTCAGAAACGGCAACTCAAAACACACCATACAATCTCGACTGATCAAGGTCAACCTATATTTAAATTTTTGAATGAAAAGGAAAAACCAGCACCTTCCAAATTAATAGAGTGAATCCCGGAAAGCACACTAACAGCACTTCAGATATAACATCTGGTACGTGCAACCGGCAAGAAAAAATAACAAACCCATAAACATTATCAGTCATTTAAAAATTAAAACTTTACCTATCCTAGAGACCATATGAAAGACGACAACGTAGAAATCCCGGCACACTAATACCACAGCTTTATTGCTAGAAGTAAGATTTATAGAGGGCAAGCGGTATTCACTTCCCTAGACTTCTCCACATTTTTAAGAGGCATATATATACCAAATTTTTCGATATTCTATAAAATTTAAAACTTCTACTCATTCAATTCGTTTATTTTATTATACATTTCAAACTTCTAATGCAGAAGATATGTTTCATCAGTATTTCTTCTAATTCATGAAACTCGAGAGTAAAAATATTCTCTATAATCTGCTTCAAAAAAAGGATCATATATCGTTTTAACTATACTATCGAACAGAGTTAAAAAATATTAGAAAATGTTTCAAGAGAGTCATATCGCACAAGTCACCTTTTCTGGATAGGCAAAGCCTGCAGTTAAACTATTCGCGACATTTTTTAATTTGGTCTTCTAAAAATTTAAAAATGTCGGTGAAGAAATTAATCGTTCGTCCTTTACATTTTCTAATTACCGCTCTTCCTATTCTATTCGTCCTTTAGTAGTCGCCCAAACGTCTCTAAATTTAAAGTTTTGTGTTTCTAAAGTATCAGACAAAACTTTTTCTTTCCATTTGCCCAATCCAATATCGTAACCCTCTAAGACTGCGCAAGCTGCCCCCTGTATGTTAACAACAATCCTGATTTAACATTTTCATAAAGCTTCTACTTCGAAATCTGTCTATTCGTTTCTCATAGCAAGGATCAGAAACCATAATTTTTGTCGATCGCAAACCTTATGATTTTGAACACAACTATCGGAATGCAAACCATATTTGGTAGTCCACATGGCCAAACAAATTAAGCGCTTACAAAGCCATCTTATTTTCTAGACTTTTTTACTTTACACCTGCTATCTTCTAATGTGCCTCTTAATTCTGTTTCCTACTCTTCTATAAAAATCGAAGAATAATGAAATACTGAGATCACATAAGCGCCACTCATTGGGTCTCGCATCTCAAAACGAATGTTTCTAATTTATGATGAGAAAAACACCATAGACTTTTTACGTTCTGACAACCTGGCCGCAATAATAGAAAAACAGAACTCTTTTCTTACTTACCCTCTAATGGCCACGACCACAATTAGTTCGTACTATATTATTCTACAATCTTCAAACACCTACCGCAAGTTTTAAACAATGAAATTACCTTCCTGTGGACGCTAGCTAATAATTATTTACCAACCTATTAAATTCATAATAAATGGATGAACACTTATCATGAATCAATTATTTTACGTTAAACGTATCTTCTTGCACTCGAGTTATAACAAGTGGACCGACTTCTTATCTTGTTGCAGACTACAGAACCAACCCTCTTCTCCGTATAACGATTTCTCTTCAATCATACTATAAATTAAAATTTTGGCTCCGTGCGTCCGGAAACATGATTTGTAATAGGTTCCTTTCCTATTCAATGTTCGAATTCTAAAATATTAAGTTTGGCCGAGAAACCTTTTAAATACATTTCAATATCTTTTTAATTTCATAGTACTAAAACTTCACTTGTTGGAGAATTTTTAGCCCATCACAAATTCTGAGTACCAAATCAAAATTTCCCGATAGAGACATAGTGTCGCTCCACTCTTGATTTCCTGCCTGAATCTTTCGCTGCGGTCGGTAAACAAAATAGGAATTAATGCAAAGCTGGTTATACCATTGTCGATACCCTTCACAAATACATCCCCCTGGTCTGTCATTCCCATCTAAATCATCCTCTTATTTCAATTAGAAATGGTCCTAAGGTTATGAAATGCGCGCTCCAATGTGTGAAGTGATTTTTATTGTAAACTTTATACATTCCTTGGTAATACATTTACTCAAGTATCCTCATCTTCCCTTAATATACCCTAATCAATAACAGTTTTAATTTGCTCCTCGTACCCTCTCAAAATCATGTACGCTCCCACTAAATATAACTTGGCAAATATTGTATGAGTTTAAATCTCTCGAGCATATTTATCTTATTTAAATCTTTTATTAAATCAATATAACTACTATGAATGACATAGTAGAATAACCGCTCCAACTCGACCATAAAATCTATAGTCTTAATTTATGAGTTGGATTATCTAAAGGCTTTTGGTTCCTATAATTCCCTGTAGCATGCTATCGATATGTTTACCTCTCCAATTACTGTTTTATGAATTATTGTTGATATTACTCCAAAGAATGTTTCTTTTGTTTTTCTTTCATTATTGCGTATGAATTTATTATGTTTTCTAACTATATTAATCAAAAAATGAAAATACAAATATGACTATAGACAGATTTATGTTCATAATTACTTTCATACACTCGGATACCTAACACCCTCATCACTTTTGCTCATGTATCCAAAAATGTTACATGAAATCTCACAATATTCCTCACAACTCTTTTTAGCGTTTCCCGCTCCTGAAAACACAATTTTTTCCAATGGTCTTAGTATACTTTATCCATAAACCAAGTCTTATGAAAATATTTCCGAGCCTATCTCTATGCCCAACTTTTGGTACTCATTATGTAATGCTAACAGTCTTTTCGAAACCAACCCTCTCTTATCTTAAGTGTATAATCAGCGCATAATTGTAATCGTCGATTTGATTACAAATTTATTATACTAACTTACTTATCCGCTTTAGGAAAATTTTGAAAGTAGACCAAACTTTGTCTCCTATATCAATATTATTATTCTCTTTATCTTATGGATCCTCGAAGTAGCTTCTCTAAATTGTTATTTATCAGAATATCTAATATAAACTTCGCACCATAGCAACAATCAAGCAGATTTATATCTCAAAATTCTCATCTTTTATGTATATCACAAGAAATTGTCCACTTAACATTCATCCTAATGCCATGGTCATCATGACTAATTTAATCTAAATCGCCAATTTAATATGAAGTTGCATCATCAACTATACAGAGATTGATGGTGAAAATTTCCATTACTCATTATGTACTGCTTCCAGCAAGAAAATTATCTACAATAACTAATAAATAATGAGAATTACTCGTTATTTATTCAAAGTGTACAGATTGAACATCTTAGCATTAAATATTATTTCGACTGTCTCAATAAATATTTAGAACATAGTTCTTAGAGCGTACACATGGTGTATCTTGTGTATAAACACTTGAGACCATAACTAAACCCTTGGTCTTCGCTTCTATTAAACACAAATCTAGCAAAGAGCGATCTTTCGCCTCAAGAAAGACATACCTCTCTATTTCCATTTTGGAATATAACTGCCGAGGCTCTATCTTGAGCTAATACTAGGGCAGTTATATTGCAACTAGATCTGATACCGGCACGTCGTAGCTGATATGCCTCTTATCATTTTAGCAACAATACTCGATATCTTTTTACTTTCATCGCATCACAAGTTGATATTTTCACCCGCCTATATAACCAGAATGATCTCACACAAAGCACATCTGAATGAAAGAATTTTATCACAACATAACAAGATACAACGACTGAATCATTGCTTATTCAAACTTTATGACAATTATCTTAACCAAAATTTACGTGGTGAACTATTTGATCTTTTCATCTCTGTACATTTCTTACTTAAGAAATACTTAGTGTAATTGTCTTAAAATAATTTTAAAGATCTTTCAGTGGAGATGTGTAACCTTGAGAAAGGGATCAATTTTAATGCTTTTACTTGGTTAGTGAAGAAGCATTAAAATTTCTGGCCAATTAGGACCTATGTTTCCACTCACGGTTGGTGGACTCAGATCATTGTCATCAAATTGGGCAAAGACTCGCCCCAGATTCATCCGTCCGCCACCATAAGCCAATCTGTTATCGCATTAGAATTCGCTTCCTACACTTTAAAACTGTACACAATGATTTACTTCTTTCTTGGATCCCCTTTACTGCCCAAACCACACCCATTTCCTCTCGAATTCTCCTAGCCTCTTCACCACATTTCGATTTATCTTCTCCACCTGCCCACTTTCCTCAACGCAATATTATCACCGACATCCAAGAGGTGGTATACTTTTCTCCTTCTTCCGCACCTTAACTATCTCCATAAGCAAACAATCATTTCCTTCCCTTTTTAACTCCACACGGTTTTCATCTTGCGCCTTATTTATAAGGAATTCTTGATTCCTCTAAAAATTCGTCATTAGCTTTCTGCCACGTATCTTTGAACTACATGGGTTCTTCCCCCAGCTGAAAGTGAACTTTTTCGTCAGTAACTATCATACATACTACATTCAGCATCTGGTTTTCATCGACTTAGAACATCACAATCTTCCCCACCTACCCCGTCCCCCAGCTCCAACCATCATGCATAAGTTGGAACTAAAAATCGACATATTTTCACCGATCTTGAAAACCACCAATCACGGTTAGAAAACAGATTTGGTTACGCTCTTTGGACCTATAATCCTCTTTATCATTCGCTGTATTCCTAATGATTCAGGTTTCCCCTTTTAAAGCTCTGCCTGGAAAAACACCCTTATTACTAACAGATCTCTTCCTTTCCAACCCTTCTTCAAGAACAAGATTTTGAAGTATTAATGAAAAAAAATAACTCGGCTAGAATGAATTTAAGCAACTCAGATATCCAGGTCAATTCTCCAGGTCTTGGATATGTTCTATCGCTAATATGTCTGTTTCTTTCAATTCCTCGACGTATTAAAAACTAACAATTCAGATGTTATCATTTCGTGACGCGACGTAATATTTATTCCGAACCTAAGATTAGCTCCTTAACTACCTATAGTATCTGTTTTACTATGCCTTCAATGATAAACTCAGATTCAGACTGAATTCATAAAGTTTGAATTACCCACTTTACACAGGATCACTAACTGATAAATACGTCTCGATTATTGATCGATTAAAAACCTGCATATCAATTTACCCATCTGAATAATATTTCAACCTGTTCTTACAACAAGAACCCCTTCGTTACATCTTCGATATAATTCATAAAACCCTCTTGCGATTATTACTCTTACAACATCCCAAATCTGAAGAACTAGTCTTACAATAATCATTTACCAAGATGAACCTCCTTTAACAGTTAACGAAACCAAGGCGTCAAATAAAACATCAGTCAAAACACAGATATTGATAATTACTTTTAGTCCCTAGAATCATTTAATGTTATTTATTGCCAGAACACACTAAAAATATTATATTAATGCATCATTAATAATATTTTCTATGTATAGTATAAATGTTCTAATTTAATAGAATTTACCTAACATTTTGTCATTTGAAATGTTTTCTTACATCATTGTCTAAAATATTTTTGGCATATGTAATACTGTTAGGTTCAAATAATTGAATATCTTACTTGAGGTTTCATCCCATCATAATCAAATATCACTTCCTTGTTTTGATGTTTATCTATCTTTTAGGTATTACAATATTTTTACATTTTTGCCATTTTTATGACTTCAAACAATTATTTTGTATTGTGTGACTTTAACTGCTCAGGACTGTAACTAGATATTGCTTATATTTTAAATGTAATCTTAAAATTTATGTAATAACATTTTTATTTCTCATGCATTCAAATGTTTGTATGTATTCATTATATTGGCTTATACGAACATAATCATATATGCCTATATTTGAATGTATACTATTATTTAAAAGCAGTACAATTCTGTCTATTTTGATACTTTTTTTAAAACCTACATTCAAATAAACAATAGAAATTATTGCCGCGCAAAATCGGTCTATTTTATTACATTTTTGGATATTCTGAATATGATAGTTATCTTTAATATAATATACATACTTTTAACCCATTTCTAACAGATGTTTAAGCGAGTGCAAAGTAATTACAGTCACTTCGCTCACATTATTAAACACTTTTTCCACAAAAATTTTAAAATTTATATTTATGTCGAAACTTTGTATGATCAAATTTTGCGGACGCAAAATTATTGATATAAAGATGTACAAATATTAATACTAAACGCCTGAATCTCGTTATGAGATACAAAAAAAATCAGAAAGAAATAGTAGATCATCTTCACTTGTAAGATCTCCTCTCATCTAGAATTACTCCCTCCTCCAACTTCAAATTTACCAAAAAACGTCGCTTTTTATCATAAGAAGGAGGAAGCATCCAGAAAACCCGTCGCACTTCCGAATTCGATATAGGCTCAAGAATTACCTGCTAAATAAGAAATTCGGTAAAGTGGCAGTGCTATATAAAAAAGGTCACGCGGACCTCTAGCTCATTAATCAAAATGATTGATAGAAACATGATAAGTATATAAACAGACAGGGAGACTCTAAAAGGTAACATAGTTGAATAAATCATCGTTTTATATTAATTCCAAATTTGTCGCTAGTTCCATCGATATTTTTTTTTAAACCTATACATTAACTTGACCTACTTGTATTCTAAGATCCGCTGACACTCACGGACCAGTTATTTTTCGTGTCCTCCGGAAACATATCGACTACTCCTTGTCTTCTCCTTCTTAAAGTAAATTCTATACTTAATTTTAGACAAATATTGTTGTTTATTTGGCATACTAATTAAGATTAAATTTTCTCTGATTAGTGTTTAATACTTTTCTGTTTATTCCTAGTCCACACTAATTTTAGTATTCACAATTAAATTTCATAAGATAGTGAAACAGTAATTAGATCAAAATTTGATTCTGGACTTTACTATAAATACAGAATATTCCCGAAACTGAATGTTTCTGCAGTTCCCTAAGAAGATTGGAAGTAAACAACTATTTTACAGAACTTTTCCAGTACTTTATAACATTTATCATACGTGGCTCCTTCACGACACGGGACCACAACTACTTTTGGCTGTCAATTGGAAATTCTTTTATCTATATATAAATATAACTTTACCCATTATTATTTTTTATTCCCACATTAATCTCCTACATCCAGTTGATTGGGGAGAGGCAGGTTGTACTCATACATACTCATTTTCTAGTTATGACTACAATTAGTTATCAACCCTCACTCTACTACCAAACACTTACCTACTATCACCCCTCCTATAATATTATAGACCATATACCCATTGGACTTCTCCAGTTAACATTTATCCTTTTTACAAAACCATTAATACCTTATGTTTTTTAAATCAGAATTAATTCATTATTTAACCTTTTTAAACGAAGGAAAAACTAAAAAATTTCCACTTCTATAATTTAAATTTTTATTTTATACAACTGAGAGTGTGACTTGACTGTGTGCGCAATGGTCGTGTTGTTTGTGTATTAGCCTAGTACCCTTCAGATAATCTATTTACTATATAGTCTCTTTCTGTCTACACGGTGTCATTTAATAATCGTCTTCTCATTATTCCTTTCAATATTTTCCACCCATTACATTTTCAATTTCCTATCGGAGCGATCTTAAAAGTATAATCTGGACCCCAGAACACCCAACATATTGTGGGGTCCCCCCTCATTAAACTATCATGCCAATAATTGACTTCCTTGCGATGTTCCATACTGAAATACTCTCACCTTTACTTATAATTAACTAAACTGATTAAATATAGTTATTATATAGAACACTAATCCACGCTTTTTTCCATACTGAATCTTTATGAATTTTGAAATTTCACTTATACAAATTTTAATTAATGACATTCATATGGATTAATCGTTATCATTGCGAGAAGTCTCTTCTGCTAATGTCGTGATGTTCCATCAAATTCAGACAAGAAATAAAGTTTAATAAAGAAAAAATAAAAAAGAGGTAGATATTTTTGTGCCTTTTTGTGGGCAGTAAAAAGAAACACATTTAAACAACTGACTTTGTTATTCCTAACGACTTTCACCGATTTTAGAGAAACTTACAATCCTGTTTTCATTAAACTAATAAGAAATGTTTCGAATGAGCAGAAATGAAATAAAAAAATAAAAATTTCTATGGATAGGAGAATGAAAAAAGTTGTGAAGTCTTTAAGCATCATGTATAAAACATGTAAAACTACTCTTACCACCACAAGATTTTTTTAAAACTTTTTAATTAATGTGCTTATTATGATTTTCACGCGTCACAAAATTTCAATTACTTTTTACAACCAACTCAATGTTAGGAAATACGGAGGGCTAAGCCTTAGTTACCCCAGTGGAAAAATGTTCGCATCACCATATCTTTTTATCATGGGTTCCGATGGATTTTATTACTTTATCCTGATAAAAACATTTCTGAGAAAAATATTTTGAAAGTCTTATTTATCATCAGTTTTTTTTCCTTTCTCATATAACTTTTTACATTTTTTTTTTTTTTTGTTGAATTGTGAATATAATCTATCTTTTTATGCGGTCACTTCATGATGGTGTCTTCGTTACTTTCTCTAATTCAACATATTTCATAATCTTATTCCTAATTACCATTTTTCATATTTCTTACATTTTTAGGGAGTTTCATTGAAATTTGGTAAAAGGTCCAGTATGGTTAAAAAAAAAAAATTTCAAAAAAGAACACATCGGTGCCTATCCTCTTCCTCTTCTACTCATCTCTTCACTTATCTAACACTTCATTTTCATCTAATGCTCTACTATTCTCCATTTTATTCTTTATATATAATATATTAATTATATCTGGACCAGCTAAAAATAAAATATTATAATCTCCTCTACATTCACAAATCTATCCATTCGCTCCTAACCTCAGTCAAATAACCTTAAATATCTTGATTTTCTCTTCTCTCTAGGG
>JABUQX010125277.1:0-5000 GCA_015478945.1 Trachelipus rathkii
ATTCGTCTCCACAGTTCAGTGCGGGGGACTATGTCCTCATATATATATGATAACAGGGATTAAATGCAAGGTTTCTAAGTTTCTCAAGATGAACTAATGCACACTAGTAGAATAGTGGGATGCAAAAGATTCAAGAGATCTTGATTAAACTCTTGTGGAGATAATGCAAATAATTGTAATAGTAAAAAGTTAAGGTCTGTCACCTTTTACTCAAATAAACGTTTTACTAGAAGACTGGGGATTGCTTGAGTCGTGGACCAAGAAAAGATTGTGGTGTGATGATAAGCTAATTTGAAGTACTAATCAATTTGGGACTAAATAAATGCTAAAGACGGAAATAAATCGCAATTTTTTTTACAAGAGCAAGGAAATCAATAAGCTAAAAAATAGCTAGTAGGCCATAATAGAGGTTGTGCAAAATTGGCCTTATTAAAGAAGACTTAGATACTAGAGAGAGTGCAACGTAGAGGCAACAAGGAATCGGGTTGAGGTAAGATGTATGAAGAGCTGAAGGTAGAAGTTGTTCTGGTAGAAATGGCTCTCAGCAAGGGAATTATAAAGTCTACAAAATATTACATCCTAAATCAACTAACAGCCAAAATTTCATAGTAGAAATGGACAGGCACCAGGGCATAATAAGAAAATAGAATATAAGCCACATTCAGTAAAGGGTGTAATTATTGATAGTCGCCAGAAGGAGGTTGTGATGTCACTCGATTTGCAACTTTAAGAACGGTTAGACGTTTTATGGAGGGGGGTACATATACATATCATTGATTCCAAGCCATGGCGGTTTTAGTTATAGCAGATTTATTGTTAGTGGAGTGTGACCAAACTTAGTTTAATGATTATGGTTTGGGTATAATTTATATACATTAGTTGACATAGCCAAATTGGCGATTTGTAGTTCAACAAATTGACAAGCCCTAGGGTGCTATGTGTGGATTTGCATGAGCACGTTTGGGTAGTGGGTTGACTGGGCCAGTCTCCGATAGGCCCATGTAGCTTTAAACTGTCTCTTATAATCTAATGTGTCTATGTCCTAATGTTCAAAAATCATTACTCTTGAAAAGAGGAGCTAAAAGAACCAAACCTGGATAGATATAGAATGTAACACTCTATGAGATTTAACTTTGAAGTGGCTGCAACTTTTCTAGAAAAGCGTAAATCCCGGATAAGCCGTTTTATGATGATGTACCTTCATAAGGCACCTGTCATAGACTTTAGAGGAAATCAACAGGCTGCAAGATTTCTTGACTCTATTACGATTCTTTTTTATTGAATTAGTGACTAAAAGAAATAAAATAAAAAGCTAATTATAAATTTTTAAAGATTATTACACATTGTTCAAAATATCTGTTCTATAATGCATTTGTATCACTCCTTTCTAGAGCGATTAATGAAGTCTGATCACTTGTCGTCGACTCTATGCCCGTCCGTCTCTCTCGGGGCGCGACTCGTCTCACCCCTCTCGTTATCCTCGTGCGCGTCTCGGTCGTGTGTGCGACGTGGTGGGTAGTGGCGCTGGAGGTGAGTGTATGAGTAGAACAAGAACTTAATGAGAGATGATTCTATACACCCTTGAGAATATTTAATATTATAATATACCTAAAGACATTCACAGTCATTTTTAGTTTTTATGACTCATAAGCCATTGAAAGAGGATTGCAGATAAATACCAATCGTTGTTTATACTTCAAGAGTTCGCTTGTGAATAATCAGGTTTTCTTGCTTCTAATCTAATTACAGTATATATCATAGGTTAATATTATTTACAAATTCACTTTTAATAACATTATATTATATCACCTTTATCAACAAATAATTAGATAAACTCATAAATAACCTTATCTTTACTTATGCTTCTTATTCTTACTTCGATATCTTACATGACTATATTGACTTTCTTATTACTTTATTCTTCTTCTTCTGGTACTTCTATTACTTTCTTATTTCTATCTATACTTGCTTCTATCTTTCTGATAAATCTATTACATTCTAATCTTCTTCTTTCTTTTTTTCTATATATTTTATCTTTTTCCACTTTTTGCTTTAATTATAAGGCATCAATTAGTTTATATTTTAACAGCAAATGGTCATGACAATGATTTTTTTTGGTATTATAGTATGATCATTGTATGTATATGATTAGCACTAAAGTCTTTTATTATTTTTGTCTAAGCGTATGTTTCTCAAACATTTTAGTGATAGTGTATCTTTGATTTCTGTGTTTAGCTTTATCGTTTATCTATCATTTACGTTTGTGTTGCCTTTTTATGTTACCGTGTTTTATCTTATTATTGTTTTTCCTGTGTTTTCTATTGTCTTCAGTTTACTTTGTTCCGCATGCGCAAGACTTTTATTTGATATGATTTCTTGTATTCTTTCTTGTGCTTATGCTTTTGTACTTGAGGATTATGTTTCTACTCTTATATTATTAGATTCTTTTTTCATTTAGTATCTCTTTCATAGTCATTCTTTTTTTGTATATTTGATTTTGTAAAATCTAATGAATGCACGTTTATTAATAGTTTAATAGCTATGTCTTCTTAGATCTGATATATTGGTTTGTATATATGCTTTGAATTTCGTGTGATTGCCTAATGTTCAGTCATTCTATGTTTTGTGATGGATCTGAGAAACTTGGATTAGCTGTGTTATTTACTTTGGTATTTGATATTAAGTTGTTAGTAGATTGGCATGTCTTATGAGATTATCGTAGTCGATCGATTGTGACATATTGCTTGGTTTAGCACTGATAGATAGGTGATTGTTGTTGACTTGATATATTTTGCGGTTGGTAGCCGACTTTAGGGATAGCTATGTTGTTCGTATGTCCTTGTTTACGTTGTTGCATTGGAATGGTATAGTTTTGTATCGATGTGGTTCAGCTTAGATCAGTGTAAAGCCATCAAAAACATGTCCTGGTCTATTTTCTCTATTGTGTATTTCGAAATAAATCACGAATTAACCTTATAAATAAGAATCCAAATTATTCATATAAATTCTATGACAAATGTGTACAGTCAACAAATAACTCCTCACTACTGCGCAGGAGGAAAAAACTCCCTGGTAAACTAATAAATAATAACCATTTATTTTCTTATACAGAAAATCTGTGAACGCCCTTAAGTTTGAAACGCTCTACACTATCGATTATGATCACTATATAATCATTAAAAGTATACGATAAAAGAAACAGGTATCAAAAGACAATTCAAAACAATTGTAAATTCTACACTCTTAAAAACATCAGCTAGGACAAAAAGTGTGAAAATCATAATAAAAAAACGTAAATATAAAAATATCAACGAACATATTCACAAATCTTTACAAAAAATTCATTTGATCATTTATATCTAAACCTTCAATGTACATCCCAACAAAAATCAAAAACATCTATATAAAAAGAAAAAAAATCACCAAATAGATAAGTACAGATCAACTAGCACACGAGAAAAAAAAAGAGTGGACTGAAATACATGTGGATATAAAATGTGAGGCCCTATAACACAATTTTTATGTTTCTCATGTCACCATCTGGGCGTCGATCATTAATATGATCTATAATTAAATATATACCATGTATATGACTCACACAATATCACGGTAGTATGGGCAAATATATTCTATACGAGAGTATTGTGTAGCATAGAAAATATTATTGGGAGGGATCAGCTAATGAAGTGAGTCACAGGTATTGGGGAATAATAAAACGATAAATAAATAATAATATTATAATAAGATGGATTTTACATCAATACTATCTATATTGCAACATATAGGTGGATGTGACATTATATTATTGCGGATAGGTAATAGTAAAAATGTTAAAGTTATAATATTCAAATCAATAATATAATAATCATAAGGCATCTATTAAATACATCAAACGAACTACGAGCTAGTATACTCGTGCAATGTACAGTTTGTTATACTTTCATTTCAGACAGGCAAAAAAAACCGTGAAGTCACGGGGGACTCAACTTGGCGCAACCTGTTCCCAGAAGGTCAGGAAACTATTAACCGAGTAAGCACTGTTCAAACCGTAATAAGAGTCGGTCGTTCGCAATAATACTAAGAGAGTAGATCGGAACGATGTTGCTTTTTTAAAGAGGACCACTTCTCAAAAAAAGTTCAAGACCTAACGAAATTGATGCAGAGAGCCACAGACGCAAGGAGTTAAGAAGTGAGGGAATTAAATCTCAGCCAGGAACAGCAGAAGATGGAAGAGAATTCCAACAGAACAGAGGTCGGCAGGAAAGAAGGGAAGGCACCGCGCAGCCGCAACCTAGCCTGGAGGTGTAGCCGAATTTCGAACAGACGCGGCGGCACAAAAATCTTCTACAGGGCACAAGCTCTTGCGCGGACTACGACACAGAACCGCCGCCCGCTACCGGGAGACTCCAGGATGGATAGGCCTAGAACCCGCCGGAGAACCGTACGGCCTGCGATGCGTTGTGTACGGAGGCGGGCCGTAAAAGGTGGTGGTACGCGAGTGACGCTAAGCTTCCTTTCGCGCCGCTGCCACTGGTCGCTAGGGCGGTAGATAACGCCGCGTCTCGAAAGGTGAAGGAAAAGTTAAAAGTGCATGGGCTGGCGGGTTAGAGAGCCGAAGATTGTAGAAGTTTGGTTTGTTAAAAGAACTTGGAATTTCACGAGGTTGAGGAGACAACCTCACCCTGCACGGTCAAACCGGCGTGGATGAGAGCTGAGCTTGACTCAGTCAAGACTTTACAATCAGGAGACCGGAGAGAGTCAGTTAGGCATTGAATGGTCACAGAATACGAATCGGATAAAGATCTAGATGGTAGAGGCAAATTCTACGAGTAAAGAGGGGGAGAGCTCAGGAATGAATGAGTTGAAGATGAAAGGTCGAGTCAAGTCCGGCTATGGAGTGAGTAAGAGTTAGTATGGTGGGCAGGTGAGTAAGATCATTACTGAAACGAAGGAATACGGTGATTAGATTAGACAGAACCTGAGGAACACCGACTATTGAC